>VZTR01021651.1:95240-121927 GCA_013400775.1 Chaetops frenatus | reverse complement strand
GTGTGATTTATTGTAAATACTTATAAATACAGGAGGTAATAGAAACAGTAAAACTTTGGTGAGGAGTATCTTTTCACAATAAATGTAGTCTTTATGTAGACCTGCATTGTGAATGTTCAGGAAATCATGCCTCTTGGAAACTTCAAATGGACATCTCTACCATATGTGCAAATATGCTACAGTTTTTTTTAAAAAGGGATAATTAATTAAAGTGGACATAAATTCCTGAACCATGAATTTGACTGTGGGAAACTGGGTTGCACATTTTGTGACTTGAAAATTAAAATTATTGCAGAAACCTGTGGATGACAGTGCAGCTATTGATGCCTTATCAGGTGACTTTGAGACTTGTGCAAAGGCTCCTGCTACACCCCAGAACTCAAAGGTAGGACATTTTCTGCTAATAACTTGCAAAAGAAACAGTTTTCTTTGCTGTAGCTCATTTTAGTTTTACAGAAAGCCTGTTCAGATGCAGGGATTGTCTCACTACTGCAGGGGAAATTGGATATATTTTACTCTGTATTAACTGTTTGGAAGAAGGAAGGTTTGTGGTAGTTAGAGCCTTTTAGAGAGGCTTGGAGAAGTAAGTTGAGCAGAGAAATGTTGTAGTAGTTATTTAAAAGTGTCCAAAAACTGCAGAGAGGCAGAAAAACCTTTGCTCAATTATAGGAGGCACTGTGTAGCAGTGGTGGTAGGCTGGAGCTGAGACACAGTTAGAGGGTTTTGTGCAGAGAAAAGCAGGAAGCAGCAAAGACTTTCAGATGTGTTAGGGGAAACGTTAGTGTTTACAAGAAGCATGCAGAAGGAATGGACTGGAGAGGCCTTGCAGTGAGAAAAGGAGCAACAGCTTTGAAACTGATGGTAAAATCAGCTGTAATTCCTAGGAGGAAAGAGCTGCTTCCAAACATCTCCTTTGGCCACTGCAGTGCTTCCCCAAGTGCTTGCCTCAGCACAGAATCCTCAGGCAGCTAAAGACAGGGCCACTGGTGTTTCAAGTGCTGCTTCATCTGCTTGTGAACTCCTACAGGGCTAAATCTGCTGCTGCAGCAGTATTGCTCTGGAGTAAATACCAAATCTGCCAGAGTTTACCAGATTTTTCTCATGCAGTCTCCAGTCAGCACAGCCTGTGTTGCTGCCAGCCACATTCAAAAGATTGTGTTTTGGCAGATGTCAAAGTAGGAGCCACCAGTGCTCTATTCTCCTTGTAACTGTAAATATTTTTTTTATTTTGGAGTGTAGGACAAAAGTGGAAAGGAAGCTACGACCACTAAACCAAGCTCAAAGGACAAAGGAAAGCCCAGAGACCCTAAAACGGTACAAACACATTTATTATAGTATGGACAGTCTCACAAGAGGGGCAGCTGGATTTTGGATTCATATTACAGGGCTGTTATTCTGGGGAGGGTTTTACATCAACAGGTTGAACCTGATGCATTTTTGTAAACATGCACATAAGAGAAAGGCCCCTGTCTATTTCAAGGGAAAGTGGCAATAAACAGGGGCAGAAAAAATGGGTATTTTTCAGACAGAGTGTGGTCTTCTGAGGGGGGCTCAGTGTATGCTCCACAGGCTTCTCCTGCCCAGATTTGTTGACCCCACTTTGCATGCCTATAGCTGCCTCAGGCAGGATGCCCACCACTTCTCTCATTTCTTGACAGTTTTGAGTACCAGCATCCCAGAAGTACTCCTATAACCACAGCCAGCTTCCCAAGTTATAATCATAAATTATTTTTTTAAATGAATGAAGACCTACATACTTTCATAAATAAGTATGCAGAATGAGCATGGTGGGGAAAGGCAGGCAGCTGTTTCTATATTCAAAAAAAGGGGGAAAACAAGGGGAAGATAAAAGGGCTTACTTGGATTTGGTTATCTGTAAGTACAAAAAAATTGATTCAGGTTAGGGTGAAACTTGTTCCATCCTGTTGTTTTCACAAAGGATGTGTGCAGTAGATGCCTGAATCTGTAGTACATGACTACATCTGCTCTGGAAATTTTACATTTCACTTGTCAGTGATGGGATTTCTCATTATTATTAAATCACCACAGGTGCCTTTTGTGTGAGCACAGAACTGACTTATAGTTCTCTGTGTAAAATTGAGGGGTGTCTTTATCTCCTCTTCAGGAGGATGTTCTGAGCTGTGACCTGATCACAGGTGTGGGTGACAGGGTGTCGAGGAACAGGGAGTGACGAGGTCAGGCACAGCCCACTCTGTCTGAAAGAAAGCAATTTATGGTGAAAAGCTGAAAATATTTGTACACAAGAGGAGTCACAAAGACTCTTGCTAAACCTTCTGTATTTCAAGTGCAGATTGTATTTGTGTCTGAACTGTGATTGTGATGAGTGTCTTGTCACTGCCTGATTTCAGGTTTTAGCTTGGTTCAGTTTCTCACTGTCTTAATCCTGTCTTTAGGCAAAGGGACAGTCCTCCAGCAGCAAATCTGAGAAGCAGAAAACAAGCTAAGCGTTAAACTTGCCAGGTGAGATTTCTTCTTCCCTGTTCCCTGGGCTACCTCAAATACAATTCATGCTCGTAAATTAAAGCTGCGTTTCGCTGGCGATTGTTGAACCAAACCAAGGCATGGTTAGAGGTGCTGCTAAATCACAGTGTTTGGGATGACTTTGCACTTCAGTGTTCCCAAGCAGAAAAAAGGGCCTTTCTTCACACCCTTTATCCATTCAGTCTGTACAGAACTTTTTAATGTAGCCAAACTCCTTTAGGCTGGTGGAATTCCAAGCATTCCAAGGTGTGAGTGCTGCTTCCCAATGACATTTTCACAGAATAATGAGGACCAAGCACATCTCATCTGGGGGTTTTGATCTCTAAGATACTGAGCTTGTGTCATTACCTCTGCTCTGGACCCATCTGGAGCAGGACCTCACTAGAGGCTTAGTTTCCCATCATTCTTGCCAAATTTATGTTGTGAGTTTTATTTCCAGTTTACAGAAGATGAGCAGTCTGACTTCTTTGTTTTGTTTTGTTTTGTTTTCTTCCCCCCAGGATCCTGCTGCATCGTGTAAAATGTCTTCTTTCTGTGGGTGGATGATTCTTCCTGAAGAACAAAAGCTGTTGCCAGAAGCACACAGTTATTCTGGGTGGTTTTTGTACAGTGATACTCGCTGGACTTTTTCTCATCTTTTCTTTTTTTTCCCAGTAGTAGACTCAGGTGGTTTGTTTCTTTCCCCCAGCAATTCACTTTATTAAGACTCATACAGTCTGACTTCTTTGTAATTTCCTTCAGCATTCAGGGGGAAAGAATGCTTTCTATTTGCAGGAAATATATTGCATCGATGAAGAGCTATGCCAAAAAAAAAAAAAAAAAGTCTGCCAACTTTTGCACATAATCTCCACATAGTGCCTGTAAATCTCTGAAGAATTCATATGTGCTAGCATTTTTTAACATTGCAGTGAATGCATTAAGTATTCTGGAATATAGTGAGCTTTAGTTACCCTCAGCTGGGCTGTGCAGCTTTCTGCTCAGGCCAGTTCCTGGTGGGAAGCTGCAGGAGAGCTGTGGGGTGGCTGAAGAGTGAGAAACTGGGGATTGGCCGCTTCTTCCAGCCCGTCTGGATATAAAGCAGGTGTTTGGGATGCTGCCTTTAGCCGTAGTTAAAACACACTAGGGCAGGACTTTTGTGTTTTTAATTATTATTATTATTATTACCATTATTTCCGATTGTATCTGTACTGTTATCTCGTAATTTCAGGAGTCTCCGGGACTGGACAAATAACAAATGTAACAGCTACCGACACACAAGGGTGGGGAAAGAAAGGAGGGGCAGGAGCCTCAGCAGCGATCAAAGCTCAGGTCCAGGGGCGGGCTCCATTTTGTCTTATTTTGCACTGTTTCTAGTCCTCCTGCTCCTGGCACTCCAGCAGGGGCCGCGGGGGTGGGGCAGAAGGTGGAGCAAAGCCCCGTTCCTGCTGTTCCCTGCCAGGACAAGCGCGGCCGGGCGCCTCTCGCGGGTCAGCTGCCGCAGCCCCGGGCTGCTGCCACCACCTCCGTGGGTTTTCCTCTGCCTCCCTGCCCTGCAGAGCCTCCTTCTGCACATCCAGACAGCTGCACAGCTCTGCCCTGGGCTGCCAGCGGCAGCAGCAGCAGCAGCAGCAGCAGCAGGAGAGCCCGGCGTCTGCGGGCAGGGACGGCGCGGGGACTGAAGTTGGGGATATTTAGACTCGTGACTGTACTTGCAGTCTGCACCGTGCCGCTCCAATAAAGTTTTTAAGGATGCGCTGTGTGCCCTTCCTGGCTTTTCACTTACCGCCGCGGCTCTCAGGCAGAAGAAAGCCTGGAAATAATAATTAAAAAACCCCTGCAGAAGTTGGCATATTAGAATTGAGTCTAACGTTTAAGAAAACCTCGCGAAACACAGAATTTCAGAGTCGGCTAGGTTGGGAAGGAGCACAGAGCATGGTCAACCAGACCATGGCACTTGGTCCCACATCCAGTCTTTTCTTAAACACCTCCTGCAACGCCGACTCCATCACCTCCCTGAGCAGCCCCTCCCAGTGCCCAGTCCCTCCTTTTTTACATGCTTTTGACACTCCACAAAGGCCTTTACAAGCTCATCAAGACCCTGCTACAGGTTTTTGTACACCTTTTCCGCAGGATTTCAAACCCACATCGCATCGTAGCTGACCAAGACCAAATCTAACTTGTGGACTGCCTCTCTGCAGGGAAGGCAGCTGGAAGAGCAAGATTGAAGTCTCTGAAATTTACTGTGCCCAGATAAAGGCACAGCAAACTCACAGGTCCTGAAACAACTGTCTGTGAGGTCCCATCTCTTCTGTAGGATGGCTGCAGTGCATCTGCACAGGCACATCCGAAATTAAAGGGTGGGGATGGAGTAATAACAGGGCTCTGGGGTACCAGGAAGGACACTTAATTTTTCCCCCGAGAGCTGCGCGGTTGAAAACAGAAGCGCCAATTACTGCTCACAAAAGAAATGGCTGTACAAAAGGGCACAAAAACCCCCCTTAGCCTGAAATCACCTGCAATTTGAGCTTTTGTCAAATTCCCCTCTCTGCTCTTAAAATCTTTTAAAAGCGGCAGTGGGCAGTGCTTGAATAGCATAAAATGTCACTGGCGTGACACACAGCTTTCTCAGAATTCCTGTTTTTATATAAATATATGAATATATAAAAAGTACATGGAAATTGGCTGTAAGCAGGAAAAAGTGGTCCTTTCTGCAGGGTCCTGACAGAGCTCTTGGCTCTCAAGAAAGGAACGGGTCACCTTCCAAACACCCATGAAGTGGGTTTGGACTCCTTGGGCAGGTTTGATCTCCAGATGGGGGAAAAGGGAGGCAGAGTCAAACCCTTGGGGTGAGTTCTAGAGTATGATTTCCCCCCCCCCCACATTCTTTACCTTATGTTAAAATTCAGTCTGCTTTGGCACATCTGTGAGGAAACTGAGGCAGGTTGGGACCACAGAGGAAATAAACACAGGGGACTCAATGTCGAGGGCGTGTTTGCAAGAGCAAAGAAATCAAACGCCCTTAAGGACAAGCGACAGTTACCTGATTTTGGTGAGGTTTTTTTAAGTTTGGTACAGAAACAAGAGTTTTCAGCAGGTCAACAGAGCAGGCCATTCACAACTGCCTTTAGAAAGAAGTAACTCCACCAACAAAAACACAACTTCCAAGATTTCAGCCTTTCTTTCTTGCGACCGGGTGTGGTTGCCAGGGTGGTGTTGCCAGGGTGGTGCTGGGGGATAAGTTTCTTGGCCTGCAGGTGACACACGAGGGCCATCAGCGCTGACCGAGTGTCCCCTGCACTGCCGACGTCCGGCCATGCCGCTCGCGGGGACGATGCTGGCCACGCCCCCTCGGCTGCGGCTCCGCCCCCAAGCGGCCCCCGCCCCTCTCATTGGCCGGCGGCGTCGCCTCGCGCCCGCCGCGGCCTCCCATTGGCTGGGGGTGCCGGTGTTGTTGCTATTGCAGTTACTGCTGTAAACAGGAGCGGGGCGGGTGTCGCCTGTCTGCTCCGGGCACCCCGTATCGCCTCTTATCGCCTGTTACCAACACCCACCTCTCACCTGCCATCTCCTTTCACCTCTTACCTCTTGTCCTTGCTCGTCCCCTGTCCCCTGTCGCCAGTCACTCGCCGGAGCTCGATCCCCGCTCGCTCGCTGCCTGCTCGGGCCATGTCACAGCGCGACGGCCGCGGGCTGCCCGGGCTGGCGGCCATCTCCCCGCTGCCCTCCCCGGGCCCGGCCCCGCTCACGCCGCTGGCGCTGGACTGGGGTGACCCGGCGGGCCCGGACAGGTGAGGGGGTGGCCGGGGCCCTGGGGGTGGCTTTGCCCGCCCGCCCCGCGCGGGGCTCCCCCGGTGTGACACGGCTGCCCCGTACCCAAGGGGGCTTTCGGGATGCCCTCCTTCAGCTCCCGCCCCCGCCCCGCCGGGGCAAGAAGGGGCGAGGGGCACCCGGGGCACTGACACTTGTCCGTCCCCAGCGCCCGCAGGCACCGGGAGACCCCGAAGAGGGGGCACGGCGGGCTGCCGCTCCCGCGGCTGTGGCACACACTGTTCCCGGAGCCGGTGGCCTCGGACTGTCCCCGGGAATCGGTCTCCCCCCAGCCCACGGCTGCAGGTGAGGGCTGGGGATGCTCCGTCCCCAGCCGCCCCCGGCCCCGGGGTGGTGCCGCGGGTGTTGGAAGGGGTCGGGGGTGCGGCGGGAGGGCTCGGCCGAGGGGCTGGCGAGGGGGTCGAGGCGGGGCAGCCTCTGGGGAGTGATGGGCAGGAGCCCGTACCGGCACTGCCTGGGGCTCCGCCAGGAACCGCCGCGGTGCGGACCCTGCTCAGGGGCACAGGCGACATTCCACGGGGGACCGCTGCTCCCAACGGCCGTGCCACCCGCCTTGGAGGGGCTCCCTGCCCGCTGGCCCGGCCTGGGCCCGCACCGGGGCTACCGCTGTCCCTCGTTCCCGCAGGGTCGGGGCCGGACTCCGCCACACAGCAGAAGCCCGCAGCCGTGCAGGAAGCGTGAGTGGCCCCATCCCCGTGTCCCTCCCCTGCCTCTCCCGAGCGGCAGGGCCCCGTCTCAGCCTGGCCGGCGGCTGCGCCTCCAGCTGTGGCCCACACTCCGTGTCCGGGAGGTGACAACCTGGGCTGCTTGGGCGGGACGTGGATGCCATCTCTCCTCTCCCCACAGCGTCCAGAAAACGATCCCGGAGTTTGGGAGAGCTCGCAAAGAGTGAGTGAAAGGGCTCTGTGCCTGCGGCAGGACTCGATTGCTAGGCTGTCCCCGTGCCCGGGCTGTCCCTGTCCCACACCCAAAAGCCGGGCTATCCCTGTCCCACACCCAAAAACCAAGGCCGTCCCCGTGCCCCTCCTGGAGTCCCACTCAGGCCATTGGTGTTTGCTCAGTGCCTGAAGGTGTTTTTGCCCCAGGTCCCTTTGGGGAGCTGTGGCAGCCCTGGGGAGGTGTCACTCCGCCCTGAGGACCTGGGGGACAGAGGTGACAATGGCAGAGGGGTGGGACACAGCGGTCCAGCACATCTGCTGCCATTTGATACTTTCCTTTCCCGGTTCTTGCAGCAGGAAGGTCCTTCGCCAGAGGATCCACTCCTTGCCCGTAAGTGCTAGAGGCTGTGCAGGGCTGAGCCCAGCGAGGCCGGATCCTGCCGAGTCCCTGGCCGAGCTGGGACGGGGGAGGATGGAGCCAGGAGAGGAGGCAGGGCTGTGCAGCACCTCTCACCCCCTGGCTGTCCCACAGCCCTGGCAGCTGGAAGCCAGCCCCGTCCTGAAGGACATCCCCCAGCTCCAGGTGCGCAGGGACAGAGTGGGGCGGTGCCGGAGGGAGCCCGAGGATGAGGTGAGGGGTGCAACGAGAGCTGGGGGAGGCAGGGAGGGGGCAGAGGGGTGCTGACGCCGTGTGCCCCCCGCTGCAGGAGGGCTTTGTCCCCAAGAAGCTGCAGAGGCTGGACCAGCGGAGCCATGAGGCTGCCAGGAGGGACCTCCTTGCCAAGAGCCCCTGCCGCGTGTCAGAGCTGCTGGTGAGAGAGGCTGGAGGGCTCGGGGGGCACCAGGCATGGGTGATCCTGGGGCTGAACACGTGAGAGCTGCCTCTCCAACCTCCCCGGGTGCCCTGGAAAGCTGTGGATGTGGGAGATAGACGGGCAGGGGGGTCCTGGCGACACCCTTGCTCCAAATCCAGAAGGCGCTGGGAGGTGGATGGACCTTGGGTATGGGATCCGTCCCTGCCTGAGAGTGGGAAGCAGCTGGCAGGACTTGTCCACTTCATCCTCTCCCCTGCTTCTCCCCAAGTCCCCCCAGCTGCTGCCCTGGCACAGTGATGCCACCATGCCCCAGGGGATGGAGAACCTGGTGACTGCTGCAGTGATGAAGAAAGAGGAGGCAAAGCTGGTACGTGACAGCCTTTGGCAGTGGACAGAGCCCCACAATCCCCTCTTTCGGGTCTCCAAAGGGGGCTCTGGGGCCGAGGCTCCCTGGGCTGGGGGCTGGTTGATGAGCAGCACCAGTCCTGGTGCTGGAGGTTTGCCAGATCCTTAGGCAGCAGCACGGGCTCTCCCCACAGCGTCCGGGGAAGCACAGCCAGTGCTGGCAGCTCTCCCGCTCGCCCTCAGTGCCCGGCAGTGTCCCCAGGCCTGTCCTGAAGCGGGGACAGCCCTTGCACAGGGACACCCCTGTCCAGACCAAGCTGGCACCCCTGAGCAGGAGGCATCGGTGGAGCCCATGGGTGATGGTGGGGGGTGAGAGCCAGTCTGTTCTTGGTGGGACTGGGCCATGCCCCGGCTCTGCCAGAGCCCCTGCTGACATCCAGGGTGTCTCTGGTTGGTGCCTCACAGGGAGCGTGGCTGGAGCCTTCCAGGTCTGCTCGGCTTGAGGAGATCAAGAACCTGCTGGCCAGCGATGGCCAGGAGCTCATTGGGGACTTCTCCAAGGTAGGGCCGCGAGGATGGGGCAGGCCTGGGGGTGCAGCCCCCATTATTCTGAACAGGGACCACCACTGGAGGCCCGCACTGCTTCGAGAGCCCGAAGCGAGCTGGTGGCCCCTGCGTGGGGACACGGGGCCTCGGGGCTGTGCCTTGCCAGCCTGCAGCCCCTGCAGTGGATGAAGAGCCCCATCACAGCTCCTCTTGTCCATCCCCGTGCCACAGCCACGTGTATCTGCCCCTTCCCCTCCCGCGGGTGCAGAACTGGCCACTGGGAGGGCTTCTGGGCTGGGGGGACAGGTGCCACCCCCGGGAGGTGTCCCCGGTCCGGGGATGACCCCACTGCCTGTCTCCTCCAGCCTCCCCTCCTGCCGACGGTGAAGGGGAAGGACCCGGGCCTGAAGTACATCTCCCCTGGCACGGTAAGGGGAGAGCGATCACTCTCCAGCCCCGCCGAGGGGCTCCCCTCCCCGTCTGGCCCCCTGTGCCCCCCCTTGGTGACGCGTTTCCCCCGCAGCTGGCGGCGGTCCTGGCGGGGCACTTCAGCAGCTTCATCGAGAGCAGCGTGGTCGTGGATTGCCGGTACCCCTACGAGTACCAGGGGGGCCACGTCAAGGTCAGAACCCCGCTGTGCCCCTGGGGCCAGGGGGAACGGGGGTGCCCGAGTCCCACCCACCCTCAGAGGTGCTGAGCCCACCGCGAGGGGTTGAGCGGCTCCCCTCAGGAGGTGCTGAGGCAACAGGGAACCGGGATTCCCCAGGATTTATTGAGTGCTCTCCAAGAGGTTAAGCAGCGCCCTCGAATATACTGAGCCCTCAGAGGGGAGCAAAGCAGGCCCCTCCAGAGGTACCCTGAGCCCCTAGAGAGGTTGAGCAGTCCCCCATGAAGGGTACTGAGTTTTCCAGAGGGATGGAGTAGGCCTCTGAAAAGTACCAAGCCACCCGCTAAAGGATTGATTCCCAGCTGGAAAGAGGAGGGTGATGGTAGGGGAGGCTGGGGGGCAGCGTCCTTGTATCCCTGCAGAAAATGAAATGGGGCACAGAGGGGACAAAGGTGCCTCCTCTCCCTCCGCAGGGTGCGGTTAACCTGCCGCTGCAGCGGGACGTGGAGGAATTCCTGCTGGAGCAGCCCACCGTGCCCCTGGACGCCAGCAAGAGGGTGATCATCATCTTCCACTGCGAGTTCTCTGTGGAGCGGGGGCCCAAAATGTGAGTGGTGGCGTGGGGGCACACTGGGGTCTGCCAGCCGGACCCCGGCACGGGGCTGATCCCGGGCGCTTTCCCTGTGGCACAGGTGCAAGTTCCTGCGGGAGAGGGATCGATCCTGCCACGAGTACCCGCAGCTGCACTACCCCGAGCTCTACGTTTTGAAGGGCGGGTACCGCGAGTTCTTTTTTCACTTCCCGGTGAGTCCCCGCCCGCTGTCCCCTCGGTGGTAGGGGGGCAAGAACCTGGGGGGCGGCACACGGCAGTGGGGAGGGGCTAGCTCTGGCTCTGAGCATCCTCCCTGCGATGGGAGGGGAACACCAGGGCCGGGGGCGCTGGGTTTGGCCGGGGATGGGAGCGGGCCGGGGGCTGCGCTGCGGGGGCTGACGGGGCCGTGGGTTGCAGAGCCACTGCGAGCCCCGGGACTATCGGCCCATGGAGCACCCGGCGTTCAAGGAGGAGCTGCGCGAGTTCCGCGGGCAGAGGCGGCTCCTCGCGGGCCAGCGCGGCCGGCGGGCGCTCTTCAGCCGCGGGCGGGACCTGTGAGCGCTCGGGGGTCCCGCAGCCCCGCCGGGGAAACGCTGGAGCTGGGAGCGTAGGAAGGCTTCCCTTGGCTGGGGATGCGCCTCGGCTTGCTCTGGTTTGTTAGATGGGTTCGGGGTGCTGTTTAGTGTTAAGATTGGTTTTGCGTTTGTTTACTCTTATAAATATTTTTCTGTTTATTGTTGTAAATATTTCTGTTTGCTTGTAGTTATTATTCTTCTTTGTTTGTTTATTGTTATAAATATTTTTGTGTTTATCGTTACAACTATTTTTCGTTTATTGTTATAAATATTTTTGTTTGTTCATTGTAATAATTATTTTTTGTTCGTTTATGGTTATAAATATTTTTGTGTTTGTCTGTTGTTAGGGTCGTTTGTTACAGTCTCTGTTAATAAACTCCTATTGCAGGAGAACAAGCATGGCTCCTGAGCTCTCCCTGCCCACCCCAGGGCGCTGCAGGCATGGGAGCCCCTGATCCGGGGCTGGGGGGACGGGCAGGCTGGGCTGGAGGGCTCTGGGGGCCTGGGGACAGGGACAGGGCTGGGGCGATTTCTTCCCCATGCGGCGTGGTGGCTTCCCCAGGGGCAAAGTGGCCGGGGCAGGGGTGAGTGTTTGTCACTTGGCTGCTGTTCCTGCACGGTGGGGTGGCAGCAGTGTGGCCCTGGACCTGCATGGGACCCTCTTTCCTGGGCATGCTGGGCTTGGCAGGACCCCTGGGACACTTGGGGTTGCTGTGGGACTCCCTCAGCCAGGATACTCTCTTTTCTCAAGGGGTTTCCTGGCCTTTTTGGGACTTCAGGGCTGTGACACTCATTTTATGGGGGACAGGGCTCACTGGGACCCCCAGGGCTGTGAGACCCTGAAAGGGTGGCTGTCCTTACATGAGGGTGTTCCCCATTCTGTCCTTGGCAAGTGGCCACCCAGAGCCAAGTGCTTCAGTCACCCTTGGGGCACCCATCCTCCCCTCCACTTCCCCAGATTCCTGATGAGCTGATGTCACCCCAAGATGCCCCAGGGGGGCTTTTCCATGTGGCCCTTTCCCCAGCCAGGTGACAGTGGCCTGGTTATTGGTGTTGGGCCTCGCCTTTGCTTTGGTTTGTGTCCCATGAGAGAATCCAAAAATCCCCAAAGTCCCAAAAATCCCCCTGGCTCCCCATCTATGCCTCGTTGGCCCCACACCCATGTCCTGCTCCATCCCAAGCTGCCAAAGGACTCCTGGATCAGCTCCTGCCTCATGGACAATCCTATTTTAAAGCTGTTAAAAGGGGCATCTGCACACACATGGGCAAAGAGGTTCATCCACAATTGAAGGAAAGGTTGTGGGGGGTGAGTAACAGCGGGCTGTGGTGTACAAGGAAGGCCCCTTAATCTGCCCCAAACTGAGCCAATAAAGCAGAAAACAGCCGTGCCAATCCCCTCCCACAAGAGCAAAACCAAGGACTCCACAAAATGGCAAAAACTAAGACCTTTACTAAAATCACCCACAATTTTGTTCTTTGTCAAATCCGCTTTCAGCTCTTAAAATGTTTTAAGGCAGCAGTTGCCAATACTTGAATAGCATAAAATGTCACAGACCTGATGCACAGAATTCTCAGAGTTCCTGTTTTATATAAGAATAAATATGTATATCAAAAACACATGGAAATTCCCCATGAGCAGAAGGAAGTTGTGCTTTCTGACATCAAAGCTTTCCAGCTGGATCTGCTCCTTACCTGCAGATTCTTTTCCTCAAGGGAAAAGAGATAAGGAAGGGATTTGAGATGGTCCCTGGATGGCCAGTAATTGATATCGTATTATTGTCCTTCAAATGCTACTTTGCTCTTGAATGGTCATTAAAAAAAAATAATAATAGTAAAGACACCCATGTAAAGCCTTTTAGGGACTCAAATGCACTTTTAAGCAAGAAATTTAAAAATGCCACCAAGTGCACAAGAAAGATTCACAAGGAGAATTCTATTTTCAAACTATTAAAAGGAGTTTTTCTAAGTTTCCGAATCAAATATTTTAGCACAAACTAAAATTTGAAAGGAAAAATAATCAACAAAACCAAGCAAACAAGCTGTGGAGTTAGTACCTCAAGTTTTAATCTTCAGTATTCTGTCCGATTAAACAGGCACATTTCAGAAGAAATTTAATTGAGGTAAAATTTTAACCAATGTGGAAAAACAAATGTGGAAAATGAGTCTCAAAAGTCCTAAGTACCAATTAAACAAACAGGTAACCTTCCCTATGTTTATTTCAGGACTAAACCATACATCACTTTCCATGCTGCCCATCTGCCTCCAGACTTTCCTGCAATTATATCTTTGGGTCAAGATGTTCTTTTTTACCTGAAGTATACGTTTGGCTCTAAAAGATGTCTTAAAAGCAGGCCAAAGATCTGTCATCAGAGTGTTACCAGGGATGCTGAGCACTTCTGCAGCCAGGGTGGGATTGCACATTCCCTTGCTGCCCATTTCCCATTTGTACTGAAGACTGGCCAAGCTGCTCACTCACCTGGAGCTTAAAAGGTTTCCAATCTGATGGGTATACACGGTATACTAGATTTCTTTTTGTAAAGATGATGAACAGTTGGACAAATTTAAATTACCGGTACACAGCTCTAAACCAAAAGCTTGCTATAATGTAGTACTGCCTTGCTTTATAGAAGGAAAATAGCTGATGAACCTGAAGCAAACTTCTGGAATGCTTAAGTACTGCAGTCTGGAAGTTCAGTAACTCCTCAGCTTTGGCCATACCCAGCATCTCTTCTGGGAAATGATCTCCATTCCCTGTAGTACTTGAAGCCCTGAGAGGCTGCTTCCCTGGGCAAATACCGTGCTCAGAAATAATTCATATTGCATATGATTCATGTTTTCTAAGAAAAACCTTGCTAAATTTTGAAACTCCCAGGAAAGATAAAATAAGACCCAACACCGTTATTGGGCATGAAATATTGATCTTTATTATTGCTTTCTAAGAAGTGCATCTGTAAGAGCAATTTGCAAAACTTGCTTGTTTTGAGATTCATCAGGTGTGTTCTGCCTGCTGACATCTCTGTGTATGATTTATGTTGCTGGATAGTGATGTTGTGCTAAATTTAACCTTTTCATCACTGAACAAAGAGAACTTATATNTGTATTTATAAATAATTATGGAGCTTTTCCAGGAAATAGTTTTGCAAAACCACCCAAACAATTTTCCATATAAAATGACATAGCTGATGCCATGGTAATGTAGACAGCTTTTAAATAGACATGTTTCCATTCCTCCAGATCTGAGAAAATAGCACCTGTAAGTTTGAAGGGCTTATTTGCATGCACACTTTGAACACTCACCCACATGGTGATCCTGTGGTACATGTAATTTACACACAAAGTTCAAGCCTGGAGCAGTGTGGGATAAGATCCTCTCCAGGCATGCAGGGTACTCATGCCATCTCTGGGAAAATAATTGAATTCCAAGTCACAAAGTGACAACTACTTGTTGGTAATTTTCCGTGGCTCAAAACAAGTAAAAATAAAGAGACAGGCTAATATTTGGACACTGTAGTGACAGTTATACCAAAAAACCTTCGCTCCTTACAGGACTACCCTGAATTAGTCCCTATTATAGTAGAGACAATCCACATTTTAGCTACATAGCCAAGCCCCCAAAATACATTTGAACTACACTCAGAGAGCTGTGCTCTTAAAGCCATGATTAGCACACACTGAAAACCCAGTATGGCCAGGTTTTGACATCATGCTGCCTTTTTTTTCCATGCCTTAAAAGAAAACAAAAGATACGTTGCTGGGATACATCTGCAGGGATGCTATGAGTAGCTCGTGAATTACTACACAGCTGCATGATAATTTTAATTTGTAGCTGTTTGTCCTGTTCTGTGGCTACCAAACCATCTCCAGGGGCAACAAGTGGGAAGGAAGGAAGGAAGGAAGGAAGGAAGGTACCCCAATCTATTCAATGAACTGCATAGAATATTCCTGACCTAGGTTACTTCATGCAAAATTCATCTACAGAGTACTTCATAAACACTGTGTTATTTCCTTAATTGTCAATTAGGCGAGTGCCCTAACCACAACCTATTAATTGTGCCCTGTGTTTCACCATTCCCCTCAGAGATGCAAAAAATGGCAATATAGAAGTTTTTCCCCCCACCAGCTGTAAGGATATCATTAAGTGATCACCCCTACAATTTTTAGGCTATATTGATCTCTTGAGGTGACATTTCACAGAAGACTGTTCGATGGACTTGCAAAACAGGTGTGGTTACTTCTTTTCTTATTTCTCTTGTAGAAAGCTACATTCCTTAATGTCATAAAGGTCACCTGAATGCATCACTAGAGCCAGAACACGAGAAGAAATGTCTCTGGCAGATTCGATAAACATCATAATAATGGTGATTTATTTTGTTTTTTTCCTGTTCAGAAAGACATTTGCTACTGTTTCTCATGGGACAGCCATGGAAAACTGTAAAAGATATGCTTTTACTGCATATGTAATAGATGCAGACTGCATGAGAAGTTTCTTTTTCAAAAGTACTGATTACTTTTTTGGCTGAAGAAAATATGTTTCTCCTCCTCAATAGCAGAGGAATTAATATTTTATATGGTTAAATCTTGCTGATTTCAGACAGACATCACTCTTAGTAATATTCTTCCAGACTGCAATCTTATTTATTTTTTTTTAAGAGGAGCACTTATTAATGCTGAAAAATAAACAATGATCAAAAGAAACCTCCCAAATAAGAAACAAACCTCAATCAAGGAACTAGATTATTCTATATTGATAACAACAGCAACAACGAAGAGTCAAATAAAACTCAACTATTTTTGGGTTTAATTTCATGGAGAAGAAATACAAAATGGTCAGGTGTCAAGCAGCCTCTTTGATAATAATACAGAAACAAATTATATCACTTTTCATATACACAGGGAAGAATACAAAAGCCATATTTCTTGACTTATATACTATGAAAAAACATAGTATGCTTTTTTGATTGGTTTGAATGGTTTAAATTGTGAGCAGTGTAACCATTGCTCTTTCTTGTGCCAGCCAGGTGCTCCAGGCCCAGAAAAGGCACTTTTTCAGGAAGAGTAGACAACAAACCCTTCCAACCCCTTTCCTCACAGAGCTAAACTGGAGAATGTTAGACTTTCCATGCTGCAATAAAGCTGTGAAAGAGTCCGGGCTCACTCTTTGTGATATGATTCACAGCAGCCTTAAAATTTATTGAAAAAAAATGTAATTGTCATTCCACAGCCACAGGAAAATAATACTATTCTTTTACACGATCATTTTGGTTGTTATTATGCCTGTGACTTCAAAAATAGTTTTTGATTGTACATGCTTAAAGTATAAGGTCTATGAAACTGACCAGGTGGATCAGTTTTCTTATCCAAAATTATCCAAATTCCCTCACACTGTGGAAAAGCCTGACAAAAGGACATTCTACATCCCTCTTGGAGCCATTTTGTGAGAGAAACAGAGGAGAGAACCACACTTCCAAGCCTTGGGCAGGCACCACTGGGATGTTTCACAGCAGAGGCAAATCCTTCTCTGACACCTCCCTGTTCCTCCCACCCTGCACAGCCTTGCACCTTTTCCATCACCCTTCTCATCACAGTGTGGAAGGGAACCAGGGCTCCAGTTCAGAACTTATTTCCAGGTTCCAGCAGGTGGGTTTTGGATACATTCAGCTGCCAGCAATGCCCCAGCACCTGAGTTTTTGCTGCTGGGCAGCCTCCTAAAATGGATGTTTGTCACTAAATCGAGCATTTTCAGCCTGCAGAACTTAATTATATTAAATAATGATGCATTAGTAGGATGTAGAGGAACATTTTAGATGTGATAATGGTTTTTTTCCATTAATGTGCTCCAATCCTTGGCAAAGTCTTGCCCACAGTGATCTTTAACGCTTTAAAAGCTGGGACTATTTGATGTTATACACAAGGTGCACTCAGAAGAAAACCTGTAGTTTGGTCACAGTCTGAAAGGACTGATTAAACATTAAGTTATTGCATCATATCTGATGACCTGTTAAAATATGGGGGGGGAAAAAGGATAATATAAAAGCAAATTAACTTTTAATAAAATAAATGCTGCCACAACAGTTTGGCTGTCACACAATACATTCCCTCAGTTGTAATTATGAAGGACTATTTATTTAATTGTTCATTGCTTTAGTATTTCTCTTGAAATACTAAAAGGTTGAGTTTCTGGTCTACAAGTTTGTTAGACCCTCTGGTATCCATGGCACTTTTGGTCTATGTCATAGTGACAAAACACTAAACCTGACTCTTTCACCAGGAGTTCTTGTAGCCTGTGCTAAAGCTTCACTGGGCTTTTGTGCTCCCCAGCTACATATTCTGCTGCGGTAAAATAATGTCAATATTATATCACTAAGTAATTTTTCATTGCAGAGAAGTGTGTAACACCACGAGAAATGGATTATGTAACTTGCACTGCCACCTGTTGTGAGGTGGCTGTGAAATACACAACCATCGAATAGCAACCAAAATCAGTGAGTGTGATCAATACTTCATCATGACCCCACTTGAAACACGCTGCTGACTGAGTAATTTTGACATGAAAGCAGCATGACAGTAACTGCACGTTCCCTGAATCTCACTGTGTGTTCATTTGAGCAGAGTTACAAAGAAGCCAGGAAGAAGTTTTCGTCGTGGGCTGCCAGCAAGAGGCATTTCTCTGCCGGATTCTGTGCTCGGACCAGTGCTGAGGAGCAAACTTTCTGTGTGGTACCCTTGTCCCAGCACAGCTAGGAGGGCATGATTACAAAAGCCACCTGCAAAGGTTTTAAGCTGCCCAGAACTCCCCTCATGGACCTGCAGCCACTCAGTGTTAGGTTCAGCTCTGCTATATCATCCATAAATAACTGCATTTGTTTCACCTTTGTGTGTGTTGACCCATACTTATTGTTCTGGGATGCTCTTGGCCTGCTCTTTACCCGATGCACGATCAGGAAACCAAACCAGACCTGCTCATTTCACAGCAGATCCTTGCAAATTGAATTTTCTGGGATTGCTGGATCTCACTAGCAGCCCAGAGCTCATTAGGGAATCTAATTTAACGCCCTGGCAGTGTACAACTGCTTCCCACAGCACACATGGATACGTGGCAGTCCCTGGATTTGGAAGCCCCCCAGAAATGGAGCTCCCACTGTTCCAGCTGGAGACTGAGTGCAACTCTCTGAAAGGAAATTTCCTCCTCTGGTTTCCCCTCCCAGAGCAAACTGCTCTTTTTTTCTATCTGTTCTAGGTCTCTAACAAACCAGCAAAGAGCAGTTTGTCTCCTGAGAGCCCATGACATGAAATCTTTGACCAGAAAAAATAATCCCAAGTCAGTCTGCAGTCTTCAAAGGCACCTCCTGGCCCAGCTCCATCTGGGGACAGCCCTGTTGAGCGAGCTGGGCGGTGTGGCTCAGTGCTCCCTGGACGCAGACAGCCCAGGAGTGCTGCCAGAAACATGGTGAGAAGCTTGTCTCTCAGCCCAGCATCAGGAGGTGAGCTCCCCAGGCTCCTGCCCCTGCCTCCTCCAGCTAGTGACCAAAGTGAGGTTCCTGCTCTCCAAGAGGTGGCAGAGAAACAGCCTTCAATAATTTTCTGCCTTTGTGTTTTATTTATAGAAGGCATAGGACAGAGTCAGAACACCCATTCCCCACTCCCAGATTCTTGTAACCTGATCATGCCCAGCCATACTGTGGGGTTTTTCTTCTTGCTGCCCATTTTCAGCTGTGCAGCCAGACTTCCCTGCAAGACCTGTCTGTCTCAGAGATTGAACACAACCTCAGAGAAAGAAGAAAAGAATGGAAGTTGTCTCCAACTCTGGCTTGCCTAGACAGCGGATGGTGAAATATATTGGAATCTCTGCCTTGCCTTTTACAAGATCAGTTGATGACCGTGTAGCTCTGCTGCTATTTTAAGCTTTAATCTCCTTGCTTTCTGCTGGCAACAGTGAAAATGGACGTGATGCTACCTTCTTGCACACCCATCCTGCAGTTCCTCTCTCTGTGGAGGAAACCAGGAGTAGCACTCCCTACGAAATGTCATGGTGGGATTTTCAATTGCTCTTGGCTCTGACCCCCTCAACAAGCAAAGTGGGGGGGCAGAAATGCACTTTCAAGTACTTTTAACCATCTCACTTTAAAATTACTTTAACAAGGACTCTTATGTTAGGTGGCTTTGAACTTCACTCTTCACGTACCATTAAGGTGGAAGTGTTAGATGCAGGCTCCCTTGTTAGCACTGCATTCTCCACAAAACAACAAAACCATAAACAGAAGCAGCAATTTGCTTACATTTCATTCAGAGACAAAACCTAGACTCAGGTCTTGTGGGGACGTGGCAGAAGCCCTGGGATAATGCAGGTCATGGCAAAGCCAGTGAAAATGCTTGCAAATTCACATCATCCATCTCTCTGCCTTGTCTTTGCTCTTCAGACCTTTGACAAAGTTGTCCAAATGTCCCAAACAACGTCTACTGGCCGGAGTAAAACTACGGCTACTTCAGAAGAGGACACGCCCTCAGGAAGATCGGGAAAAACACTATTAAATATAAATTCCCGTCGGAGAAAAGGCAGTGACTCATTTGGCCAGCAAAGGGCAGACGTTTCCATCCGGGGACAGGCGAGCAGCCTTTTCCTCCGGCCGGGCAGACTGGCGGGGACACAGTGGCATCAGCTGGGCACCTGCAGCCACCCGGCCAGCGCTTCCCCACCGGGAGGCAGGGGCTCCACACGACCGCATCTTTTCCCTGGAGAAGATCCTTGCGGCAGAAAACAGGGCACGCAGAGCCTGTGCCTGCCCTAGGTGAGGAGGGCAAGCCAGCCTGCGGCACACAACCGGGATTAGGAGGTCTTGAGCCCATTAAGAGGACAGCAGCTAATCCTCGCTGCAAAAGAGATTGAGGGACCTTGTGTCCTGCAAGGTGCACCTCGCCATCCACCAGCACTTCTTACCTGGAGGTTGGCACACGTGCTGGTTTGGGCTGGGATAGAGTTAATTTTCTGCAGAGCAGCTAGGCTGCTGGACAGGTCTGTTTTGGTTCTGTGCTGAAAACAGTGTTGAAAACCCAGGTATGATTTTTTAATGACTGAAGGGGCCTTGCACAGCATCAATTTCTTTTCTGCTTCTCACACTGCCCCACCAGCGAGAGGATGCACAAGGATTTAGGAGGAGGCACAGCTGGGAGAGCTGATCCCAACTGACCACAGGGATATTCCAGACCATATGGTGTCAGGGTCACCATGCAGAGCTGGAGGAAAAGGAGGAAGAGGGTGTGTTTGGAATGGTGGCCTTTTTCTGCCCAAGCCACCTGTGATGGAGCCAGGCTTTCCCGGGGATGGCTGAACACCTGCCTGCCCACAGTGAATGAATTCCTTGTTTTGCTTTCCTAGTGTGGGGGGGGGTTCTTTCCTTATTAAACTGTATTTGTCTCATACCATGGGTTTTCTCACTTTTACCCTTTTAATTCTCTCCCCAGTCCTGTTGGAGGGACAGTGAGTGAGCAGCTGCAAGGGGCTTGGGGCTGGCTGGGGTTAAATCAGTGACACCAGTGGTGGCCCTGGCTCTAGCACCAGTCTGCTGTGGAGGCAGAAGCTTTGGCCACAATTTGCTTTGGGACTTCCTAAAAAGAAATGGGAGGTCCATGTGACAAGCTGGAGAAATAGTATTCCTTAATCTTTAATGGCCAGAGGAGTGCAGCTGACTGTATAGCTCAGCAAAGTGCAGACAACCTTAAAAACCTCATTAATAATGCTCCCTCTTTTCTAAACCACAACTGGCCTCTCCACTGGAGTATGCCAGCACATCTCTCCCTGAAGGGGAGAGCTCTTATTTTCTCTTCTCCTCTTACCTTCTGCTGCATGAAAAACCAGGCAGCTGCAGACCCTTTTTCACAGGTTTCCTTGCAATTATGGCAGGTGAAAAAGCTCCCTTTCTCCTCTTTTCCGCTCTTTTTGTTACCTCTGCTCCTCTGCAGTTTACCTCCTCACTGCCTGTCTTCTTTCTGCTGCTGGCTGGCTGCAGGGCTTCTCAAACCTGGTTTTAAAATGTAAAGTGACTTCTGGGCTGTGTGGCTCTGGGTCAAGCCTTCACAGGCAGTGGCTAAGAAAATGTACTTGTTCCCTGCACTCTGACGTGGGTCAAAGCTTATTCCAATAGGTGCTCTGGCATGAGAGGAGCAAATTCAGAAACTGACAAATTGATGAGATTTGAAGGGCTCAGGCTTCAGCTTCAGGGGTGGGCGACTGACTCCTGAGCAATGTACATGCAGCGGGTCTTTTTGTTTCTTTCCAGCAGCTCTCATGAACTCCTCTGGCTCTGCACTATTCGAGTGGGGTATGTGGGTATATACTATTTATACAAATATAACCTCTCTCCTGAAGAGTTTTACTCTGTCTCAGGGGTTGTTGAGGGAACTTTCCAGCCTGACTGGTCAGGAGTCTCTCTGGGATTCACACTCCCACTACCCAAGTCTTTAACTGCTGGGACTGAAGCTGTTTCACAGCAGACAGCGAGAGAGGGGTCACAAAAGAAAGAAATTCACAGTAGTTAAGTGAAATTGAAGGCCAAACTCTATTGACCTGTGTACTTTAGAAACTTGCCCAACAGAGTCAGTAGGAGGAAAATGAAATTCACAGCAGGGCAGTGTCCCAGCCATGGTACAAGCCTTGCCAAGGCACTGATGTGTTGCCAGAGCAGCACAGGGCAATGGATGGCATGAACAGAACTGATTTTCCTGGGCTTGGATATTCCTTTTATCTCTCCCACAGCTCATGTAATTTAATGCCAAGCCAATTTTCTAGGATAGCAAATGGCTATTTTCTTTCAGTCTTCGCTGCCACGATCTCTGTTATCAACTTGTGTCACTGAAGGGTTGTTTTCTGCAGGTTTAGACGTACCCAAAACATGCAGCACCTATTTCCACAGCAGCCACATGCAGTTTTTGACATCACTCTACTGATCTGATCAAGACTGTGACCCAGGCACAGCTCTGAGTGTCTCTGTGATAGCTCTGGTGCCACGGCATGGAGTAGGAGCTGGGAAATACAGAAGTTTGTCTCAAAAGGAGAATACACTCAGACAAAGGAGATGACTTAAAATACAGGTGTGAAATGGTGTGTGGTGTACAAGGGAAAGTCATGCATGGTGGCAATATCAAGAGCATGGAACTTAGGGATACGGAAACAGGAAGTTGGGGAGAAAAGGGATGTGGAATTCAACAGTGAAAGGTACTCTGGAGAGCACAAGGTGTCTAACTGATTAGCTTAGGGATGGTTCTGCCACATCTTCTGGAATTTTTTTAAGCAGATAAAAACTTTTGTAAGAACATGAGGAGTACCAGGACCATGTACAGATGTTTTCAACAAACCCACAGAATTAATTTGTGTGGAGCAGGATGTTTCTGTCCTCTGGAAGAGGCTGTAATTCAACACCAGGTCAGAAATGCTCTCCTCCAGGAGCTACAAGGCTCCCGTGGGCCAGCCTGTCCTGCATCCATTGCCTTCCCAGCTAACTGTGGCTACAGGAAACAGGTTTCCTACCCCGGCAAACGGCAACACTTCCAAATCCAACTGCAGTGACTGATAAAGGAGGTGCTCCATGCCACATTTCTTTTTTTCTTTTTCTTCCCCTGAGAAATACTCAAAGCTCAAACTCCAGGCTGCAGGGAGCAGGGGGGAGAGAGCCAGCACAGCCACTCTGCTACCTGGTACAGGATGTGTCCTTCATGGATTCAGACTGCAAGTTTTTCTGTCACATTGATGATGTCAAACTGCAGTTGTGGAGAAGATTTCACCCCACCTACCCTGATTTATTATGTACTAACTGATGATGGTGGTTTTTACATCCATCTCCCTAAACTGCTTTCCTGTTTCCTTGTAGTTCCACTGGAGACAGATTTACCAGTGCTCTAAATGATAAAAATGCTATTTTTAAAGATTCAAACCCTCATTTGACACCACATTTATACTGGGCGTGAAAGTATCAGTAAGTGAAGAGCAACTAAAATCTCAGATGTGTGGGGGGGTTTTTTTGTTTGGTTGGGGGTTTTTTTTTGGTTCGTTTTTTACTTTTTTTTTCTTTGTCTCATGCCAGAAGTTTTCTCACTTTTACACTTCTGATTCTCTCCCCCACCCAGCTGATGGGGCAGTGAGTGCGTGGCTGTGTGATGGTTGGTTGCCAGCTGGGGTTAAACTACAATATGTGTATAAAACCAGAAAGGCAGTGGATCTTAATGGGAATTCAAGGGGAGGAAAATCAGTTCCTCAAGCCTCAAAACACATTTTAGTCTCCTCTCTTTCTAATTGGAGGACTACTAAGAAAATCCACAAAGAAAGCTCTACTATACTAAGTATACACACATAACACACAATTCTTATCACAAAGCAGTGTTTGTGTGGAGATTTCAATTTTAAATAGGTGCAGAGCCTACTGTAGAAACAATAAAGCGGATTTGATAGTCACAGCCTTCTCTGCATGCACATAAATAAAACCTCACTGTGTCTCCCTCAGTGCAATGACTGGTTCAGAGAACTGAGGGAAGCCTGTTTTCCTCTGCCCACAGTCCTCTGTTCTTGCTGTGCAGCAGAACTCCCTCAGACAGGCAGCAGAAGCTGTCAGCAGGGAGCAGGGAACTTCACAAATCTTGTGAGTTATGAATAGAAACACTGCATTAATTACATCCAAAGACAACGAGCCATCAGCAGACTGACTTCTGAGGCTTTGTTGTTCATCAAGGTAACGAAGTGATAAGCAAGCATTGTCATGATCTCTCAGCCCACCCACAGTGACTCCCTGCCGTGCATCTCAGCCATTTTCAGGTAGTTTGATGGCAGGAAAGCCGGGGAAGTCTTTATTGTTCTCCGATTACTTCACGCCCCCCACACAGCGGCCTCTCTGCCGCTCCACCGATCTTCCTGTGACTGGCTGGTTGTGCTGCTGGCTCCCGACCTTCTCAAAATAGGGAAAAAATGGGGAAAAATATCAGGAAAAGAATGATGCACCAAGAAAAGGCTGCACCAATGAAGAGCCTACTGAGGCAGCTTGTCTGTGACTCGCTCCTTGCTTTGTCCACTTACAGACCCCCAAAACACACAGGAGGGCTCCAGGTGGGTGGTGGGAGAGAGCGGCCTTGCGGGGTTGGTTTAACCACCCCAAAAAAGACCTTTCCAAAGTCAGAGTGACCTGGAGCTGCACCAGGAGAGGGATTAGGTGGTGCCAGAGCCACACTGAGTTGCCCATTAGAAGCTCCAATGCCTGCAGCAGTCGCCACAGGGTCTAGCCCTTCTCAAAACCAGCACAAAAAAAGTTTTCTGTGCCATGAAGGCTTTCTTCTCTCCCATGTGATTTGATTAGCTTGGTTTTTCAGACAGAGTTTTTGTATCATTTTTAACTACTTCCAAGCCATCTTCCATACAGAAATGCAACCTGCTGCGTCCTCCTCTCACATTACATAGATTTATCTGGCACTGCAAATAAATGTAAGTGCTTCGGTCCAGCTATTGTTTGAAGAAAACACAACAACAGCCTTATCTTATGTCTGGAGCAGCAAAGATAGAATGTTAATATTCTTATTCTTGTGACTTTCAAGATAGTAAGTGCTTTTAGGAGGTGGCGAGGTGAGGCTAGCTCTTTTTATGATTCAGGTGTTAAGTGTAAGGAAGCACTGTTTGGTGGCAGAAGAAAACTACTCTTGGGAAAAAAATCCTTCTTAAAATTATAAGCTTTGTTTTAAAGAAAAAACTTATAAACAGATACATCTAATTCACCACCCTGCATGGAGACAGATTAAATGCAACTTCTACTTGTATTATTCTGTGATTGTCCAAGTTGGTCCATTATTGTTCTAGGGGCCTGAAATATTTCTTCCTCCTCCAACTTCTTGCCATTGTTTGCTTTGGGTCTTCTGTCTCTGACATTTCTTTTTGGCCTAAAATACACTAAGAGTGTTAACTTTGAAGATATTTTTTATCCCATCTAGCACCACCATCTTTGCCAGGGCCTCACCACCCTCAGGGGGAAGAATATTCTTCTCAATGCCTAATCTAATGCTCTGTGCCAGTGTGAAGCCATTCCCCTTTGTCCTGTCACTCCAGGTCCTTGTAAATTGTCTCTCTCCATCGTTCTTGTTGGCTCCTTCAGGTACTGGCGGTCTCCTCAGAGCCTTCTCCTCTCCAGGCTGAACCACCCCAATTCTCTCAGCCTTCCCTAGTATGAGATGTGCTCCATCCCTCTGATGGCCCTCCTCTGGACTCCTGTTCACAAGAGTGCTGAAGGAACCCACAAAACTGTGGAAATATTTCTTGATGGTGACACTTCCCCTGCATTCGCAGTCTAGAAAGGAATTTGTGGTTGAATCTTCCTACATAACCCAGATCTGGAATTAAGAAGCGGGCCCACAGCTGCAGAAATCAATTTACCCACCCACCCCTATACACTGCAGAGGGTTTCAGTGTTACTGGTACCCCTGTGTGCCTGACCACAGGCCCGATTTCTGACCCAGCTGCCTCCCAGGCCAAGAGATGAAAAATCCCTTTGGATTTTCAGTATTTTGTTCCTAAACTGTTTGGGGAAAACCTTGATCCATGGGCTCGTGGCCATGGTCAGTGTCTTTGCCTCTGGTCACCCTGAGCCATGGCATGACCACACATGGTTTCCTCTCCTTGTCTTCTGACTGGTTTCAAATTGAAACTACCATTACTAGCCCAGGCTGTGGGTGTTAATTGGAAAAAATAAGGTATCAGGTAGCAGGAAGATAATATGAATATTCAAACCACAGCCAAGGCCTGGCCTGGTGCCACTGAATGCAGCCCCAGGAGATCTCTGGACAGAGATGGGAAGACTGGAGCAATGCTTCTGCATCCTCTTGCCCTGGATTTGTGCAGAGCTGCTGATGGGAAAGGCACAATCATGATGGGAGAGGACTCACAGAGGCAGAGATGGCTTTAGAGAGGCATCCTTTGCCACGCTCACTGGCAAGAGACAAAATTTCCCCATGGTGATGAATTTCCACACTGGAAGTGGGCTCCTAGTGCTGTGTCCATGCCAAAGGTGCTACATTTTAATTCCAGCACAGTGCTCAGAGCTGCCAGAAAACCACGCTGCACCTCAGCCCAGTTGCATCTCTGCCAAATGCCAGCCTCATGAAGTTACCATTCCTTTCCAACACCACAGTGTTTGGGAAAAAAAAAAAACAAAACCAAAACCACACCAAAACAAACAAACAAAAAACCAAGACAAACACACAAAACCCCCCAAAAAACCAACCAAAGAACCAACAAAACCCCAAACTCCAAAAAAACCACCACCAAAACCCCCTAAACTTCCTAAGATTAAGTTAGTGAGACGTGATGTAAAGCAAAGCTGCCTCACAGGATGTCCAACCTCATACATACATCATGGAATGATGTCCAGAGACTGTAACAGAGCTGGGGAAGGGGCTGGAGCCAGGAGAGGCTGAGGGAGCTGGGAAAGGGGCTCAGCCTGGGGAAAAAGAGGCTCAGAGGGGACCTTGTGGCTCTGCACAACTCCCTGACAGGAGGGGGCAGCTGGGGGAATTCAGGCTTTGCTCCCAAGTCCAACTGCACCATCCAATGCAGGGACACAGGAACATGTCCAGATGGAATGTGAATGCCTTCAGAGAGGCAGCCCTCCACAAAAGTTTGGAAAAAGATGACATTATAGTTGTATAATATGTCAGAGGATCTCCTAGGCAACTTCCAATGCTCTTGGTCACTTCGGGCATGAGCATTTCAAGCACCAAGCACAGATAAGTTGCATTGCATAGTAATCTCTTGCACGGCTGACGATCAGAGTTTCCTGTGTTTAGTGGTTCCCCACGAGCACGATTCTGACAGCCTTTTATGTGCCACAATTATTATCTTTAGGTCTCTTCTTTCACCTCTCAATAATTTCCTGCACTTAAGCATCACTATTCCTTCGGTTGCACAATTATGTCACCCCCTTAAAATCCATGCTATATTTGCGCATGAAGAACACACTGTTGGATGCATCCATGCTTTTTTTTTTTTTTTTTTTTTTT
>VZTR01021651.1:62200-86854 GCA_013400775.1 Chaetops frenatus | reverse complement strand
TGCCTCAAAGAGCAGCAATTCCTAAACAGTATTTTTCTTCAGCTGGAGTTGTCCTTTCTGCCTTGTAGCAAAAAATTAAGTTAGCTCTTGAACTCTGTACAAAATGAAGCTTTGACTTTCTTGGAAGTTGTTTCTATTTCAGATCTCTCTAATGCTTTTTTTTTTCCAATCAAACACACCAAGGAAAGCTGTCTGAGCATTTGCTGGGGGGAAATCTCTTCAGATTTGGAGACTGAGATTAAGATACTGAAATCCAATTCAGTGAGCTCTAATATGTAGGGTTTGATACAGGTATTACACTTGTGCATTTGGGGATGACATTTTAAGGTAATATTGCTTTGGCTATTAGGCAGCTAATTCTATTACTCTGCTGGTAGGAATAGCAAGTGTTCCTGAAGTTGCAACTCCATCCCTGACTCCTGTATTGGCACAAAGTTTCTTTGGATACTCCAGTAAATCAGTTCAGGAGTGACCTAGCTATAAGGTTATTTTTAGGGGTTTTTTTCTATGTTATTTTTTTGTGGCTTTATTCTCCAAATTCATTTACCTGGAAGTCAAGAGAACACGAGTGGCAGATTGCAGGAGGTTTCAGTGGTTTGGTAGGATGTGATCAGACACTGCTGGGCAGCTCCTCTGGGATGGGCTGTTTTTTCTCTGTAAGTAGTCTGAAAACAGGCTAAAGTCAGTGAGGTTAAGCTGGTACTGTCTTGGAGAAGATATTGAGTCCTGGCTACCACATATTTTACAAGACATGGAAATTAAACACAAAGACTTTGTTGTGAAGTAGCTCTACAGCTGTCATGTAGGAAAATCAGTCAGTAGTTCCTACAATAACTTTGCTTTGAGGTAAAGCAAAGCTACCTCTTAAACTAAATTATGTCTAAATACTTGTTTGGGGTTTTTTTTCTGCTTCTCACTTTAGGAATATGTAATCAGTTTTGTACTAGGGACAGCCTGATTTCCTATTTATTTTTTTCAGTGTGATTTTTATTTAGTGAAAAATTGGGAACTTCTCCACTTCAGAAACTGGGAAGTTGCCTGATGATTCTTGTCTCTTTAAAAGAGAAAATAATTCAGCTAAATGAGCAGCTGGATCAAGGAGCAGTGTTGAAGCATGGCTTCAACAACCAAGCCCTCACTACTTCAACAATTACCTTTTGTCTTAGGTTTGCAGCTTCTTTTGGTGAAGGAGAGGGATTTTTGTCTTTCCATGTGCCAGCTGATATTTATCTTTTGAGTGTCATCACTTCTGCATATGCTTCAGTGTTATTATTTGAGAGCTACTTGCTGTCATTTTTGAAAGCTGGCATACAGAGAGAGAGTCTTTTATTATACTTTTCCAACAACACTTCCTAACTTTCAGAGGAGAAGTTAGAATAAGTCCTATTTTTCCTTATTTATCAGGGTTTGCATCATGTGATGTGTAGTTCTGGCATGGTTACATTCCACTAGTAAGCACTTCTTAGTTTCACAGAAAATACCATGGCAGTTAAATGTTGTTGGCTTGGTCCTGTAGCCCTTTTAAAAAACGATGGAGAGTAACTCTAACTGATGAAAGAAATCTGAAAATACAAAGTCACACCCAGAAAGTTGAATAATTTAGGATTGGTTTGGTGTAGTTCTGGAAATCAGGGTTTTTTTTCCCTGAATGTTATGGTGTTGCTGTGCTAACTCATGCTATTAACATGCTTCATGGGACAGTTTATTTTGAGGAAAATTTTAAACTAATTTTGAACTTCAAATCTGAGCAATGCAGTAGAGATTGTTCTTGGCCTTCTTGCATGTTACTGCCATTGATACTTGCATGGAAATACTAACTACTTTCTCTCTCTTCTCCCTGACATGCATCAAGGCTGCCAGACAGATCAAAGATAGGTACAGTACAAAATCTATCACTTTTGTGTCTTTGAATTAATCTTATCCTTGAAAATGCATTTACTATGAAAGGGCCATAGTCAGCTTTAATAATTGACTCTTTTTTGAGTATTAGTTATTAGAACCTTTGAGGGGGAACTAAAAACTTCTGTGCTGCTCATGTAGTGTTTTTCTTGGACTTTTGTAACTTTTAATAAAAAGATGTTTTTGATTCAGGGAAATGGAGCTCTGCATCAGCTGCTGCTGTAACTATTATGTCTTTAAATATATATGTGTATCATTGTTATTGTTAATAAGCTTATTTATTATTAATACCTCATGACTGAAATTTAATGGTGTTTCAAGCTGACTCTGTCCCTTTGAGTTGTGAGAGAATCTTGTTGTTTGTTCTTTTTCAAGTACTTAAAGACTTTTGCTAGCTAATTGTCCTTCCGAATGTAAAAAGTCTTGTAGTGGTTGAAATACTTCTGGTGACACTAGTGACTGTGAAGTGACTATTTCTGGTAGGTTTTCTTTGAACTGTTGTTTAAAAAGCAAAACTTTGCTGTTTCAAAATCAATACTAAGGCCATATTTCTTCACTTGGAAGAATGTTAACTCTATTCCAAGAGTATTGCCTTTTGGTTCAGAAAACCTTCTATGATATGCATAATATTTTGAGAAGCAGCTCACAGGATGTTGTTGCTCTTGTGGACCATATAAATTTGCTTTCAATTTACAGGTTTTTCAGTGAAGGCTCTGATTTACTAAATTCTCTGAACTTCTGTGTAAAATGAGTAATGATTAGATTTTAATTTCATCTTTACTTTTCCAAGGGCAAAGATTTAGTATAACAGGTCAGAGGGATAATGGATAGTGTCAGTGATGGGACTCTTTAGTAGTTTTTATCAGTAATAAGCATCCTCTTCTGGTTTCTTGAAATTATCACCAAATCCTGTGTGATTCTCTGTCCATGACTGGTGTGTGAGCAGAAGTTTAAAAGCTGTCTGAAGCCCACTGTTCCCTGGTGTTCTCTTGCTGCTAATCAGTGGATTATTCTTCCTTAAGGAGAGATTTACTGTACCCATCTGGCTGAGCATTAATGTGCTAGGCAGTCCATACTGAATTTCAGAATGTGAGCTCTGTTAATTTCTTGGGAAATTATTTGAATTGTCTTTCATGATGTTCAGCTCAGTCTCATAATTGTCTCATATCCCAAAATTGCACATATCTTTAGTATTAAACTTCACATTTCCTCCCCCTTCCCCACTACCAGATTTTTCTGTTTCTGATGTGTTCTTTGATGTATCTGTGGTTAGCACACGATCTCTTACATACTAGTGAAGTGCAGGAGGTTATATGCATTAGGTGTTCTAGAGGTGGCACACACCAGTGGGTGTAAAATGGATTCAGGTCTTGGCAGTTGGCTTTTGTGGCATATATATTACTTTGTAGTTCAGAATTCTTCATATTTTAAAGAAGGAGTTGGGACCTCTGAGCTGTCTGAATCGATGTTACTCAAAATCAGCTGCTTGGCTTGATGTCTTCAGATTTAGAGAATTACATGAAAGCCTTGGTTGGTTTTTCTTTTTTTTTTTTTGATGGTGTAGTTGGAGTACCAAACTGTCCTGAGAGTGTTCAGAATAATACTGAGCTAAGATTTCAGGTGTGGAAATGGGAGCTGTGCTTCAATCCCATGATGGGTCAGGTTGGAAGGGACCATAGTCGGTCATCTGTCCTAATGTCCGTGTTCAAGTAGGGCCATCCCAGAGCCCGTGGCTCAGGATTCTGTCCAGATGGGTCTGGGATATCTCCAGTGGGGGAGACTCCACAGCCTCTCTGGGCAATCTGTTCAGGGTTCAGTCACTGCACAGGGAAGTTCTTCCTCATGTTCAGGTGGAGCTTCCTGGGCATCAGTTCCTGCCTGTTCCTCTTGTGCCATTGCTGGGCCACCCAGAGCAGAGCCTGATCCATGTTCTGAGCCCTCCATGCAGACAGGGACAGAAAGGGATGAGGGCCCCTCTCAGCTGGAGCTCCTCTTGAGGCTGAAGAGCCCCAGCTCCCTCAGCCTTTCCTGGGCAGGGAGACACTCCAGGCCCTTCCTCAGCTCCACAGTCTTTGCTGGACCCACTCCAGGAGCTCTGTGTCCCTCCTACCCTGAGGATCCAGAGCTGGACACAGCACTCCACAAGTGCACTCCAGAATTGCATTGACCTCCTTGTCCCCAGGACACTCTGCTGGCCCAGGGACAGCTGTTTGTCCCCCAGGACCTCCAGGTCCTTCTCTGCAAAGCTTTTTTCCGGCACATCAGCCTGGCCTGTGCTGGTGCTTGCAGTTATTCCTGCCCAGGTACAAGACCCTACATTTCCTTTGCTGCATTAAGGTTCTTAAGTGTTTAATGTATCTTGTAAAACTGGTCTGATACTTGCATGTTCCAATCTGCATCTTGAAAAAACTCTTCAATCCCTGATAAGGTCATAGATAGATATAAAATCAGCATAGTCAGCTTTTTAAATGCTGTTTAGAAATGCCTAAACAAGTCTGCATTACTTCAGACTTTCCATGCTTGCTGAATTTATGTCAAGTGATATATCTTGTATATCTTTATATCTTATCCAGGCTTTTTGTCACTACTAGAAAGTTTTAAACTCTTCTTTAGTTGTCTTGTTAGTATTTGTTTGCTTAGTAATACAGAACAGCTGGCAGCTCACACCATTATTCTGAGACAGTCACATTAGCAAAACTTTCTATTTTGAGTGTGCTAAATGGTAAACAATTATGTGTTAGAAAAATGTTCTAATCTTTGATCGGTAGTTTGACGTCAGTGTTGCAGATTGTCTGATTGCTGTTTTGGAAAATGGGATATAGGACATGACAGTGTGAAATACGCTTTGCTAATGCTGCTTTCTTGGCTTTAGTGTCACCGTGGCTTCAGCATTCCGCCTCTCTCTGAAACCAAAAGTCAGTGACAGTATGACTCATATGATGGTGGACTTCGCTCTGGAAAAGCGCATGCTCCAAGCTGTGAAGTTTTTGCCAGGTAAGAACTGTGTCCAGCAAGTTTAATTTGTTGCTACCTGAACAACTTGATGTACTTAAACCAACCAAACAAAAGAAAACCACACCTCTTGCACCCTAATAAGCAAATTTTTCCTAAACTCATTCTTACTCATTGTATGTTGAATACCTTGAGGATGAGAGTTTTCTAGTTTCTTGTGTTAGTTTCTACATAAGACAGCATTTTGGAAAACAGTATTGATCTCAGAAGTGTGAGTGAGCCTTCCAGACCATGTATTTTCATGACTTGTCAGTTCCTTTGTACTCTGTGAAGTTACCTGAGGTTTTTTAGGACTGTCCCTGCCACCTTGATGCTGAATGACACCCCAAAGTCCAGCTCATGTGCAGGAGTAGTATGTGTGGATCTGTGAAGTTATACATTGCTTACAAGAGTGGTGAAATGATCTGAAATACAGGAGAGTGACAGGCTACTCTTACAGTGAAACTGCCATATTACAAAATGTGTATTAATCCACCTATTCCAGTAAACTTGGGTGGATTAGACCAGTGTGTCTCTTTCATGCCTTTTTATTCCTATTGCTTTCCTATTTAAAACACTTTGCCCTTGGCTGTTACTGAGTACATATTGACAAGATATCCCTGCTGGCAGGGATGTAAAGTTGTTTCATCTCTAGGTCACAAATCCAAATCTGTTAAGGATTTAGCAGCATCACTTTTCATTTCTGCCCTGTGAGTTGCAGATACAGTATGTGGTAGCAGGTGTAGTATATGACCAGTGTTATTCCTAGTGGTCAGCTGGCAGTGTCCACTGGCAGAAATTCACCTTCTAGTCTTGGACTCTGAGTGTCAATTGCTGCTCTGCATTTCATAGTGCACCTGTTTAACAGCAACGGAAGTGTAAAGATCTAACACCAAGTGTGAACAAAGTTTTGCATCTAGATAGAGGTATTTTTAGTATAATCCTTATACACTTTTCCTTATCAAATATATAGGAGTTTAAATTTGGCCTCTGATTTGTAAGCAGGAAAATTGACTGTCTGGGTATCAATTTTGCCTTTTCTACTATAGCACCATGCTTCCAAATTACTCAGACACCAAAAGCTCAGACTGAATGCAATAAAACCTCTTCTTCATTTCCTGCAGCAAAAGTCTTCCTTGCATGTCCTTTAGACTGTACAAATAGTATGTAAATGCCTTCTTTTTCAAAACTTATTTTTTCCACAGACTTGATTTAATTGAAATAGAACTCTGTTGTCTATAAACAAAACTTCAGTCTTTAGTGGACCTTAGGAATTGTATCCCATCCTTTCAAGACAAAGGAGTGAAAAGTTAAGAAAAAATGGGTAACTGAAGAGAAGCTGGTGGAAAATGTTACTGTCTGTGGTGATGGAAATAAATACAAGTGATGCTGTGTGAAGGGTGCAGCTGAACTTACCTTCCAGAGACATAGGAACAGAAATTTGCTTCTTGCTGTTCTTCCTGTGTGGCGTTATTCTAAGTGTATGTTCATAATTGTAATTCCACTCTACTCCAGCCTTGTCTTCTTTAAACTGACCTGTGTGCTTGTCTTTCTGCAGTCCCTAAAGCTCCAGAGATAGATGTAGCAGCATGTCTTGTTGCTGACAACTGCATAACAATATCGTGGAGGATGCCTGAGGAGGACAGCAGAATTGATCATTTTGTGTTGGAGTATAGGAAAACCAACTTTGATGGGCTCCCTCGACTAAAAGGTGAACAGCACTGGGAGCTGGTTGACTATATTAAAGCTACTCAATACACATTATCAGGTAAAGGTTTTTTATACTTCAAATCCAAGAATACTGCTATAACTCTTTATGTTTGGAAGCTTTGCAAAATGCCCCTCTTTCTGCATGTAGTGAAGCTGCCCTTATATCACATCAGTCTTGGGTGCTTTGTGCAACAACAGTTCTGACTTTTATTTTGACTTTGAGGTTCTGTCAAAAATTTTGTGCTAAATAAAGTTCACACTGGTATTCAAGCATGTTTTTTGCTGATTGAGATAAATGAAATCTACATGGGGATAAATCTAAGTCTTGCAGGAGCTGTCAGTAATCAGCACAATTTCAAATTTCTAAACATTCACTTTGTAGGTCTGAAATTTGATACAAAATACATGAACCTGAGAGTACAAGCTTGCAACAAAGCTGTGGCAGGTGAATACTCCGACCCCGTGACTCTGGAAACCAAAGGTAAAATTTGAAAAACTCCTCAACCTTACATGTGGTGAAAATCCTGCACCTAAACTCCTGGCTTCATACATGAACCTGTATGTTCAGTCTGCTTCTGCATGAGCACTGCTGAAACACTTCCTAAGTGGAAAGGGGAAGAATTTTAAAGGATTAAGAAGCTGATTGGCACAAAGCTACCCGTTTGGCATTCAGACCCTGAAAAAATGGGTCAGTTAATGTCACTTTCTCCAAAAGCTTGGCACTGGTTGGTTTGAACTGTGGAGTGACAGTCACATGTGCTGCTGCATGATGCCAACATACAGCAAGAAGAAGGATGAATGTTGTAGATGACTCCTCGGGCATCTAAACAGTTGGTGTGATTATCCTGTTATTAGTAGCAGACACAGCTTTCTGTAACTAGAAGTTGCTGGAAAGGGTTTTCTTGACTTTGTAGCTGCAGTTTCTAATCACTGCCAACGTATAAGAAGTTGACAGCTTCAAATTGCTGAAGGTGTATAGTGATCATGTTAGAAGTCAGTTGAACTGAGAGTGGCTTCCCAACGTCATTTTGCAAATAAACTGAAAGAGAAATTTCTTGGAAGGCATGTTTTGTGACAGAACACAAATCTTAGCTATTAAGGTGAGAGAGTGATCCTGAGGCTTGGTTTATATCCAGGTCTGGTGTAAAGGGCAAAATGACAGGTATCAACAGAATAAATTTATATAAGTATAGATTCTGTTCCTTTTCAATGTTATTTCATAAGAATAAAGCTACATACAATTTGAAGAAGCTGATGGGCTTCCTGGTAACTTCTAAAATTATTTTAATACACTTAAGTGACAGTCGCTGTCAGAGACGTAATATGTGTTCAATAGCCACATAATTCCTTACTCCAGTACCAGAAAAGTAATTCTGGTTTTGATTGTCTGGGCAGGTACCATGCTTCCCATATTATTGTTGTTATTCCTGGGTGAGCACTTAGTTCACTTTCTTTAATAATTAGCCCGTAGAAAATTGGTTCCCTTGTCCATGTGCTTAACCTGACTGTTGTTAACACTTCTGCATTTTTGAGCTCTAAACTCTTAAAAATCTCAAGTATGTGTTCTTTCAGGGCCAGAGTGTAATGTCTGATGGTATTAGGACATTTATAGAATAGTCTATAAATATATTTAGGAAATTCAGCTTGTTGTATTAGTTTTTTGATTGCAAGTGTCAGACTGATAAGCTACTGTTTGCATTATGTTCAGTAAAATTCTGCTAAAATTTTACTACTGCTTCTGCTGTGAATAACCACTATACCATTTCACTGTTTTGTATTTTGTCTTGGCCAGCATTTGTGTTCAGTTTGGACAGTACTTCATCTCACCTGAACTTGAAAGTTGAAGACACCTATGTTGAATGGGATCCTACTGGAGGCAAAGGCCAAGAAAAAATAAAAGGGAAAGAAAACAAAAACAGGTAAGAACTCTGTTTTGTAAGTATCTGGGATATCTCATCTGACAGTTAAAAGGAAGAGGGTCAGGGGAATTAAAGCACTTGAGGACAATGGGACATGAAAGGAATTTTCATTCAGAAATGTTTCTGTGGAAGGAGTTTATTTTTTTTTAATTTTCCTTCCTCTGTCACACAGATGTAGAGACTAGAATTGCGTCATAGTTGTTAAATAATATTTATTTATTTTAAAAATGCATTTGTTAGGGTATCATTCAGTGTACTGAGCAAAAGTGTAGGTGTGGTGGACTGACCTTGACTACCCACCAGTTGCCCTTTTGCATGGTTTCTCCTTCTCCTGGTACCTAAACTTGGCCACATAAGCCCAGGACAGTAGATAAGGTAAATATGAACACGCAGCTGATGTAGTTCTGTGGTTACTAGTGTTGCAGTTTGGTTCTGGTGGACAGACAGCATTTCTACTAGAAAAAAATAAGGAAAGAGCTGACTGCCTTGCCCTTTTGAGAAAGAAAAAGCTAAATAAAATTGGTACTATATATAGGTGGTGTCTAAATTTATCTCAAACTCTCATTGGAAGGGAAAAGGTACCAATAAAACAAAACAGACAGCAAAAGGTAATGGATAATGAAACAAGTGGCAGCTCTGTACATACTGTTTTCATCCAGGAAAAATGCTTAACTTGAGCAAAGCACTTGGTAGATTGTTAGATGTCTGTTATTCTGAGTCATGGCATAAATGCTGTTCGAAAAATGCTTAACTCTGACTGAGCCTTGAATATATCCAAGGATGAAGAATGTGTGGATGAAGGATGTGTGAAGTTGCTAGCCCTCTGTTCCAGGCCACTTTTATGGGAGGGGAGGAATATCCTGGTAACTGAGTGGAATTCCCTGTGGTGTAGAGAGTCCCAGGTGCCTCTCAGCCATGAGTGTTACCCCCACTGAGGACAGCCTGGCTTGATCTTTTCTGCTCCCCTTCCTGTTACCTCATTAAAGACAGCAATTGGTTCTTGTCTTGGTCAGGCTGAGAAAACCCAATTGTCATTCTGTGCCCCAGACCCTTAATTGTGGTGTCAACTCTCCACAGACTTGCTCTGGTATGTCAGGGTGTAAATCCAAGGAGCCCAAACCTGGACACAAGAGGGCTCTAGGGTCAGTCTGACAGCTGCCAAAAGAAGAGGAGGAGTCACTTGCCTTGGGCTCCTGGTCACCGTGTTGTGGCTACAGGCTGGGTGTGGCCGTCCACCTCTGCCACGAGGGTGCAGGGCAATCTTGTCATCAGCTGCTTCCCAAACTCAGTGGCTTTTCTGCAGAGATGTTCTTCCCTCAGGTGTCCCTCAGCCTGTCCTGCTGTGTGGATTTCCCTCACCTGGAGAGCTTGAGAGCCTGCTGTTTAGCTAGATCTGTACAGAGCCCACGGCCTCACTCCCAGGCTGTACCTCACCTCCTGGGCTTTGGGGATATTCAGTGGGAAGGGGTCCACACAACTGGCTTCTCCCTCAACCACAGTTTATTGGCTTTCCACATGCACAGTTAGAGATAATTTATGAACAGATACATTCTCTATAGGCATATATTGCCAGAAGCATGATAGAATAACTTGTACTGGTATTTAAAAAATGGGGATGATTTACTGTAGTAATAGAATAGCTCTTTAATGACTACTTATTTCTGTCAACAGTGGCCAGAATCCTCTGCTGAAGAGCAATAGAAGGTGATAATATACCTCTTATTTCTAGGATCTAGCACCTAGTTTTGTTGGGAATCTGTGCTACTTTCCTTTGCTTGATGTCATGAGAAACAAATCTAATAGCCTTTATCAGTAACAGCGCATATGCACATTTAGAAGTTATTTCACAGTTTAATTTGGACTCATAGAGATTATGTATATATTCTCCATTGACTGGAAGAGAGTCTTTCTGGAAGGATTCATCCTAATGTGTATGAAATGTGATTTGCAATGGTTGGAAGGGCATTATGTATTTTACTATTGATCCAAAGATTCCTGTTATTTACAGACATATTGATGCTTTCTTAACCCTTTGGCCTACTTTTTACAAATACGGTAAAGATCTCCTTTCTGAGAACTTTAATATAATTTTTCTGTTCTTATTTTGGAACCTGAAAACCTCTTTGCTTCTGAACTTGTGCTGTAGCTGTTACTAGACATCAGAGGGTAAGAAGTAAGTGTTTTTACGTGTTTGAAGATGATGAAGCATGATGGCATGTGTTAAAAGCTTCATGGCCATTTTAATTGCAGAACCAATTGTTCAAGTGAGATGTCCTTTGCTTTTGAGGTATAAAGTTAGGTGAAATATTCTCCTATTCCTTATGCTGTTGTGTTTTTTAGTGTCACATTTTTTCATTGTTTTTCTAGTGAAACACCTTTTTGAGAAATTATTTCCCCTATTTTTGATCTCTTGCTCTCTTTTGCTGGTTTAGAAGTTGTGGGATCAAAAGAAATGCCCAGGATCCTACTTTCTTACAGGTTTTATTCCCCTTTATTCATCTATCATGTGGATCTACCGCTGATTTGAAATCAGGAGTAAAGAAAAGCTTATGTAAAAGAAGCTGTTGAAGCCATGCAGTGTCAATACTTCCACTACAAAAAGTACTACAATTTCTACTAAACTACAATTTCTATTAAACTTAAGCTACGACAATTTCTGCTAAAGTTAGTTTTAAAAATGTCTTGGAGATGCTCCTACTTGCTCAGCTCAGGGAATTTTATACCTTGACCTCTCTCTGTAGCTGTAAGTAGAGAACTTCCCTAGTTCTTGGCTCTGCTTTGGTAGAAGGACATGGTCACATGTTCAACTTTGCATCTCTGACCTTTTCTAGGAGGAGATCTAGATGAGCTTTCTTATTGTAGAAGGTTTTTGTTCCCTCTTAAAAACATCTGTGAGATGTCTGTGTTAGAGGGAAAATCTGGAGCTGGTTCCATGGGAGGAGGGGGAAAAAAACTACAGTATCATTACTTAAAACAACAAATGTGCCATTTTTAAGAGTTGGAAACACATTATGGCAACAAAATTATTAATTATCTTTAATTTATTAGACCAGGAAAAAGCTTCTCAGTAATTTCTGATCTTCTTCCTTGACCTTTTTTTCTCCAGAAGAGAATGCATTTTGCTTGGAGTATATTCTGTTTGTTGAAGTGGATGAGAAAACAGGGACTAATTGCAGTGCTGCAGGCAGCAATCCTAAACCATGAGACAAGAATATCTGGCCACTGAATAGTGGAAGAAATGTGTCAGTTACTGGCTAATAAGGACTGTGCTCTACTGGAAAATGGGCATGAAACTGACTTCCTGCTGTGAAATTTGCAGCGTTCCTTTGGAAGGGAGACTTGAGCACTGTGCAGGAAAACAAGCCTGAGCAACTTTGAAGGTTTTTATGTCGAATAGTCAGTGCAATTTTCTGAACTGATAAAGGCTATTAAATTTTGAGAGGACAAAGCACATGCAGTGGCCATTTACAGATTTGAACAAAATGAATGATACCAAGAAGCTTTTAATGCTTTCTTAACCTTGAGAAAATTCTAGCCAAGTGTCTGCATTTTTTCATATTGTGATTCTCTAAATGGCCACATTGCTACATTGCTTTCTGCATAACCCATTTGCACTGGGTCTAATAGAAAATTTTCAGCAGCATTTGTTGGGACTGTGAGTGGATGATGTCTGATGCACCTGAAGCAGGATGGAATCTGCAGAGTGCCTTCCTCTGAAATTATGCTTTAATTCTTGGCTTTGCTCTTTTTTTTTTTCATGCTATCACTTGCTAACTTTTTCCTTTGGTAAGTAAACTGCAGCATCCCCCATGTTTACAAAATGCAAAAGCACTTGATGTGGTGCACCTCCACAATATACACTTACCCCCTTCATGTATCTCTTGTGAGCAATTTGGAAGCATAGTTGTCTTCTATTACATGCTAAATAGTCATTCTCAATTAAACAGCTTTTTTGTCAGTGATTTTTATAGACTTCTGTAAATGGAATAAAACAAACTTGGTCGTGAATGAGATTTTAGCATACTTACATCTAGCAGCTTTCTATCACTTAGCTTTTGATTCCCACGTGACTTTATTTTCATGATGGTATTAGGCAAAAGGAACATTTCCTAACTCTTCCTGAAATGGTTTTTGAGAATAATGTATGAATTGGAAAGAAAACAAGCTGAACTTCACTGTATTAATGGACATAAAAGAGCAAGTAGCTTTATCAAATTGTAGCTGAAAGATGAGTTGGAGAGAAAAGTCTTCTGCAGGTGGTATTTTTGCCACGGTTGGTGTGTAATAGACTCCAGAGGATGGGAAATTGAAAACAACTATTCTAAAGTGTATTTCAGAGATTGACTTTGTACTTTCTTGGGGTTTTTGTCAGTGAAATTCAACTGTAAACTGTACAGCTATTTCTGAGAAGTTATAATTTTTTGCTACTGATTGCCTTCAAAATAGTAATCAGATGTGATTCTCTGTCTGCTGAGGAATATTGCAAACAGCCTTCCTTTTGTTTAAGGGTTAAATTATTGGTAATTATTTCTGAGGACCTAACCAAGGTTAAAAAAAAGTTTGAAAACCTCTTTAGGTTAAAATTATTATTTTATACAACTGATTGCTCATTAGAATATTCTCCATCCTGAAGTGTTTAATTCAAACCACGTGCCACACATCTGCTTTTTTCCACTCCTCTGTTTCTGTTCCCAGCTGCCTCTGAACTTGTTTTTTACAACATTCTGTCTGTTTTCTTTTGTCACCTCTTCCATCTCAGCCCTTGTGCATGCATGTTGTTAGAGGCACCCCTTAATGTGTCATTCTGAGAGTGTTTGTGTGCGTGTCTCTTGCACCTGATAGACTGACTCAGGGACACCTGAGTGTGCATTTCTGTAGCTGTGACCAAGTTTTGAGTGGTTCATCTCTCCTTTAGAAGCAACACAGCATCTCCGAAGAGATCCACTAACAGCCCAAGAGCCTCGGCGAGGGGTGGCCGGGATCGCTTTGCTGGGGAATCCTACACAGTGCTGGGTGAGCTGGACTTGTTTGCTCTGCTAGGAAAGGGCAGACCAGGCAAAAATTAGAGGGGAAGTTTGTGATTGTTCAAGGCTGTGTGCTCTGCATTGTCCTGCCCCAGAGCAGTTTGCCCATATAACACCAGAATTTTGTGCCTTCCACTGTGCTCTTTATTACAAAGCTCTTAGTGGCTGACATTCACTGCTTTTAGACATAAATTAGTGTTAAATATATTTTGTTGTAGTGAGTCTAGGTAAATACAGTCTCGTTACTCAGTTTTATACTATTGTATAATTTTCTTCTTATAGTTCAGGTTTTTTTAAGATTTTTTTGCCTGAAAATAAAATAGAGAAGACATCACTGGTGCCTACACTGTAAGGTACACTCAATTGTAATTAATTGTACTCCGTTGTAATTAAATGTATTTCTTTTGGTAGGAGACACTGCTGTTGAAAGTGGACAGCACTACTGGGAAGTGAGAGCCCAGAAGGACTGCAAATCCTACAGCGTGGGAGTAATCTACAGAAACCCGGGGAAGTTTGACCAGCTGGGGAAGACTAATTCCAGCTGGTGCATCCATATCAACAACTGGCTGCAAACCACATTCTCAGCAAAGCATAACAATAAAGCAAAGACTCTAGATATACCTGTCCCAGACAGAATAGGAGTATACTGTGACTTTGATGGAGGTAAATTACACCCTCAGGAGATTTAGCAAAAAGAGTTAGTTACTCTTTCTGTTGAGCTGGAGCAATACAAGGCTGAAGAAGTGCATTGCTTCCAGACTGATCCAGTCTTGCATGACAACACAGACCCTAAGTGCTTGTCGTGTCAAATGACCTAAGTACATCTGTGTGACAGAGCTACTGGAATTCACTGAAAATAGTGGATTTTCACTCTTGTGGACTGCACTTAGTGTATCCTGGAAACGAATCAATTTTTTCTTTGCACAAGTTAGGCAGCACCATCATCATAGCTTAAACTATGTCTAAAGCAGAATTTCAACTCATTTTGTCTCTCTCTCTCTCTGTCTCAGGTCAGCTTTCATTTTATAACGCAAACTCAAAGGCGCTGTTACACACCTTCAGAACAAAGTTTACCCAACCATTGCTACCAGGCTTCATGGTCAGTATCTATAACATCTTGCAGTTTCTATCACTGAATCCAGTTTTAATTGTTTCTTTAAAGAAGGAAACTGGAAGCACTTGGTTTGGCTGACTAGTAATTTTTTAAAGTGTTTAACTGTTTTATTTTGGATTTTGTGTGGTGCTTGTAGTGGCACCCCAGCAGGACTCTGCACTTGGCTGTCTCAGCTATGTAAAAAGAAGTCATTAAGTTTTTATATGGAAAATTAATAGCACATTGCAATGGCTGATGAACTGATGGAGTCCATGATAATCTGAGCCATCAGAGCAGGTGTTGTGGGACAGAACAACACCAGATGCTTTGCAGTGAAAAAAAAAAGTCTCCAGCTTTCACATCTTTAAAACTTCAGTGGGATTTTTTTTGGCCAGTCAGTTCAGTGCCGTGCATAACCTTTTTTGTTGCTCTGAGCTAATTGGCAACAACTTTCTGCAATGTTAAAAGCTCAAACCTTGCCCAAAATGCACAGGAGAAGGATTAGCTACTATTAGTTTTCCTTAAATGATTTAAGTCATCCATTTAGCTAAATTGGGAGGCCTCTGCTGTGTTGTAAGGTGCCGTGGAGTGCATCATGGTTTGGGAGCAGGGTGTCTGGGCATGGGATTTTAACAGGCCTAGATTTTTTCATGGTTGTTTATTTGCCTTGCTGATCCTTTTCAGCATAGAAGGAAAAGAATAGCTTCAGGACTGTTTGGATATATGTGTTGGCCATCCCTTAGCATAGCAAAAGCTGACTCATGTAAATTAAGCTCCCAAGTCATCTGGGAAAAACAGTTGCTTGCCGAAATTCAGGCTGTACCTCTGCACCTCACACAGCCAGCCTGTCACAGAGAGACAACAGCCTTACTGACTGAACAGGACAAGTGAAAATGACAAACTACTTAATTGCAGCTCTCAAACTTATTTATAAATATGAAAATACAGCATTCTTTCATGTGTCAAATAGCACCTGTGCTCCTGAACCTTCTCAAATTTTTTTTTGGTAATATGTTTATGCTGACATAATTTTAGCATGAAAAAGCAGAAATAAGCACTGCTTTCAGGCACTGGAGCATAGTGAGAGAGTTGCTTTTCATTGTCACTCTCCTTGCTGCTGACACATTGGCCTTCAAAGAATTTTTCTAGTTAGGACCAAGTGATTTGAGTAAAGGTTTTAGTTGTAAACTTAGTTATGAAGCATAGTATGTGAAGCATCTTAGGATTTATGGACTTAAAAATTAGCATGTCTGTGATTAGAACATTTTGTAGAGTGCTGTGACAGAAGACATGCAGCTGTGTTTGTGCTAGTTAATTGTGGGATGGGAAGAGAGAGATGTGTTTGGGTCATAATGCAGATTTTTTTTCTTTTCCCCCCCAGATCTGGTGTGGTGGGCTCACAGTGAGTACTGGATTGCAGGTGCCAAGTGCCGTGAAAACTCTTCAGAAGAGTGAAAATGGCTTGGGTGGTTCAACAAGCAGCCTAAATAATGTTGCCTAGTAATGTCTGTTCAACACTTCTACTGCTGAATGTTTTTGTTTTTCTGTGTAGCTACTACTCACAGAAGCTTGTGAGCATTGGATTTTACTGGGTGTGCTACCTTCTGCTGTTTAGGGCCTGGGTACTGATAGTGCAAAGGTTTGGGGCTAAAGTGTTAGGAACCGGTTCTGGGAATCCAGGAAAATGTCAGAAAGCTGAACTGTTGCCTACTTTAAAAAAAGAAACCAAGAGCTGTAACTATGTATTTTATAATACTGTATTGAAGCATTTTGTTACAGACTTGAATATTAGTTTTGTTACAAATAACATTTTTCTATGAAGAATATAGCAAATGCCAGTTTTTAGCTCTCCTAATGCGAGTTGCTTAACTATGTATTAAATTATTACTAGGCTTCCCATTAGAAGTTGTGATTTCCAAGGTGCATCTTGAAAATAGACTGATTTGCTGGGCTAGCCTGGCAAAATATCACAGCAGTGTGGCTTCAGAAGGATGTTAAAAGGATGTGTAGGCCTGTTACAAAGAAGCAGTAAGAGCGGGCTGTGATTATTTCCCCCAGTGATACAAAATCTATCTATTTTCCACAAGTAACTCCTTTTTAAAATAATGTATATGGATACTGGCTCTGGTTTGTCACAATTATATTGATTGCATTCTAATTACATTAGTAAATTATGTAGAGATGTTCCGTCACCTTGACTCCTATTTGCGAGCCTAGTAGAACAGTAGTCAAATGATTCATAGTAATGGGAGAGCTAAAAAAAGGAAAAAAAATCATGTTATATTCTTCGTGGAAAATCCCAGCTTTTCAGTGGGAATTACTAGGTTATTATAGGCTTTTAAAATCTGCTTTCTTCCCTCTAATCAAACCGAGGAGCCTATAAATAGTTTCAGGTACACTCTTGAATCAGGTTTTTCCTAACTGAAGATTGTTTTCTGGTATTACCTGAAAACTGTTACAAATTCGTGGTCCATAATGATTTGCTTCATTTGCTGCTGGGCCAGTATAATTTTTCCTTCAGTGTATCCTCTAGGCCATAAAACCATAAACATCTAATTGTGTTAAACCTCAGTATTACCAATGGCTCCTTTCTGTCCGTCACAATTTCTCAAGAGGAAGAGAAATTCCTTGTGACACCTTCTCATAAACTGGCTATGATGTTCAGTGGAAAGTTAAAATTAACAAGGAAATGTAATTACCTGTGCTGGAAAGTGTTACTTTTCTTGAGGAATCATGAAGTTGACATGTTGGCTGAGCCCTAAGTGTTTATTTTGTATCTGGAACTGGAGCATCACGTAATTATCTGCATTGTGAACTTGTAATCTCTTTTTGCAGAGGAAAGTACAAAATAGTTCCCAGTTTAACTGTACCTTCTTCTGCCTGTTCTGTTGCTTGGGCTTTGGTACAAAGATACTCAGAAGTGATGTGGTTCTTGGTCAACAGTGTCTGAATCTGTTTCACACATTATCTGCAGGTATTCCTGTTATGCAAATACTCTGTGTATAATCTTTTCTCTTTCCATTTTACTGCAATGGACACCTGACTAGGAGTTCTTGGGGATAAACTGCTACAAACTCAGTTTTGCAGCCAGTTCTAGTTCGGGGCTGTGGTAACACAGACACCAGGACAGACTGGCACCTCCTTGTCACCACCCATCCACTTGTCTTGATCTTGGGTGTTCAGCTGCAGTTCCTCTTCAAATTTCCCTTAGTGGAAAGAAAGGGGATGTTTACAACCAGCTAATGTGTAGTGAGAACCATGAGTATTTTCCAGCCCTCAACAAGAGCATTTAAATTATGAAGTTGTTTTTTTGTTTGGGTTTTTTNNNNCCTGCGAGGTGAATTTGATATGCACCAATGTAAAAATGTAATTTTTTCTGTAACAGTTAAGGGGAAGCTCGGAAGTGTTTCATACTGTGACTTGTGATTTGCAAGTTTTGGTTTAACTGATGTCCTAGGTGAACTTTAACATGTGACTTTTTACCCTTAAAATGATGGATTTGTTACATAATAGTTTGCACAGATGTCAAATTTTTGCTGCTAACATCTAGTCCAGTTGTTTTTAGTAAATGGGGATATGAAGAATTGCCTTAAGCACTTTAGATATTTTTTTTTAGACTGTTTTTTTCTGAACTAGTGTCTCTCCAGCACCCATCATAGTAGGAAGATGAGTGACACCACACTGCTCCCAGGGATGCTTTTTGTTGCAGTTGGTGCAGGGTTTGTGCCTGCAGGCTGGAGGGGGATGCCTGGAGCCCATGCAGTTACCTTTTCCTTTGTGAATCCACTTTCAGGGATTTGGAGAGGGGTGGTCCTTTGGCAGTAGATGGGATTTTTTGGAGGTCTGTAGTTCAATCCACCAGGCACATGCTTATTTACTGTTAATTACTCTGGAGCTGATGCTGCATGGTGGCTAAACAGGAGTTTTCTGCTCTCTATGACCAAAAGGAGATGCTGATTTTTTTTTCCTGACATTAACTCCAAAAGCCTGACTTCTGAGGAACTAGAAGTTTTTCTTGAGGTATTAATATATGAGACGAGCATAGCTGCCATTGTCCTGTGGAAGACTGTGAGGAGAACTGTGTGAGCTGCAGCTAGGGATGTCAGTGTCAGACAGGATAATTTAAAAAAAAAAAAACAAAAACCAAACAAAAAAACCAGCCAGGGGATAGAAATGCTTCTGCAAATACCAAACAGGCAGGGCAGAGGTGGCAGTTCATTTCCTAGAAATGCAGGAAAAGCAGAGGCCAGTGTACAAACCCTGTTTCCTCACCCCTCCCACGCTTCAGATGGAGAGCAGTGGAACCACCTGGGAGTGTGCTGGGCTTGTCCTTGTTTTTATTTCGAGGACTGTGGGGTGTTGGATGGACGCTGACCGTGACTTGTGTTGATGTCGTGCCCCAGCGTCGCTATTTTTGGGTGTCCTGTGGCAGGGGCAGCCTGGCCGTGGGTTTCCTTCGGAGCAGAGCCCGGTGACCCGTCAATTCCCGGTGATCCCGCAGTTCCCGGTGATCCCGAGCAGCCCTGGGCCGCACCGCGGGGTCCCTGCCCGGAGCCCCCCCGGCATGGAGGGGTTGGGGTCGGGGGGCCGTCCGCGTGTGACGCGATGTTTTGTACTAATACAAAAATCTGCAACCCTGCGTGTCTCTCGGTGTGTCGTTTTACCGCCGNGAAAATCAACAGGAACGTGGTCCTGGCGCTCCTGTCGCTGACCAGCCTGGTTTTCCTGCTCTTCCAGCTGTGCTACTACAAGTTCTACCTATCGCAGAAGGTGAGAGAGGAAGCGCGCTGCCCCGCGCCCGGCCGCGTTTCCCTGCAGAGCGCCGTGAGGGCGGTAATCCCGCCCCCCGGAATTCCCTGGAGCGGCTGGGAATGCCTGCCGGGTGGGCGTGGGGCGGGCAGAAAGCCCAGGCCGGTGTCCGGTGGCAGAGGTACAGTCGGGTTGGAGTTCCCAGCCTGGTATCCAAGTCACTGTGTCAGCCAGGGGCATCCGATTTCTCCCGGAGGGAATGATCCCCCCGCCAGCCTCCAGCTGCCGCGGCTTTTAACCCTCAGCTCTCGTTGCTCGGTGGCTTTTATTGACACCGAAGTCGAACCGAGCGCTGTCTGAGGGCTCTGCTGAAGGGAGGTAGCATCTGCTGGGTGCAGGTTTTCCAACACTGGTTTTGCGGAGAGAAGTCCCAACTTTTTTCTGCAGTCGTCTCAGAGCTTTGTGACTCGGTGCTCCTACTGTCCTGGATGTCACAGTTTAAATCCTGCTTTTATACCTGGAATGCTGTTTGTACCTCTATTTATACCCGACCTGGAATGGTCAGGCGGGTGATTTTCTGTAACGGCAAAAGAAGTGAATGTTACTGTAAATTAAATCCTCTCTTACTGTAAACTAAATCCTCTGGCTTCGTAGTTAACAGTTGCAACTCCATTTGTCAAAGGAACTCTGTTTTTACAGAAGAACCATGTAGGTTTCAAAGTGTCCCGACTTGGTTTTTTTGGCTTTTCTCTCCTTATTAAGTGCAGGCAGTGTCAGTGACTGCTGTCAGGTCAGGTGCACTGTCCTGTCAGGTGCTGCTGCAACCTTCGACTTCTTTTTCACTGCTTCTGATTGTCAAACAACTGAGAAATTCTTCTTGCTTTTGAAAAGCCAAAAGCTGAGGCATGAGCTGCCTTGACTGGCTCACGTGAATAAGCTGTCTTTAAAATTGAATTGTCTAGGATTACACCTGAAAGACTGAAGCACAATCCTGCTGTCTTTGCCCCTGTGGTATTTGCCTGACGGGGTTTGTCATCCTCCTGTTTTATGTTTGCTGGCACACTGACTTGGAAACCTGAGGCCTCACCACTCAATCCCTGCATGTCTGGAGGTTCCTGAGGCTTGGGTTGTCCTTCTAAATATACTTAAGCCACAGCAGTTGTTTATGATTTCACATTCAGTGCTGTAGCTGAGTGACCAGAGGCACAACCCCGGCCATAACTATAAAGTGGATAAATGCCCCTGAACGTTATGTTAAGAAAGCAAGGATTCAACTGAAACTTTGGATTTTTTTTTCTCTTCTTCCTGCCCTCCCCTCCCCTTCTTTTTGTTTTGTTTTTTCATAGAATGGAGCAGCTTTTTCCAAAGTCAGAGGAAGCCAATCAGGCCAAGACAGCACTAGATGGGTATGTACAGTGTCACTGGTTCATACAGCTCCTCCACAAGTCTCAGAACTCACTTGAAACTGCAAATTCAGGGTCCAGTTCCCTTCACTCTTCACTGGGCACTTTCTGCTTTGAAGGACGAAGAGATACACTTTGCAATTTTGTTCAGTAAATTGAGCATGAAAACATCCGTGTAAAGTGAAATTGATAAACAGTTACAGCTTCGCAGCCTTTGCCAGTGCAGTGCTTGGATGTGTTGTTAAAGTTTCAGGAAGCAGGACTTCTTCTTTCTGAGGCAGAAATGTTGATCTTGGCTTTTGTGTCCTCCCAGGCCGAGTATTGAACAAATTGGCTGGTTTGCCATGCAGCTTCTTCGTTAGTCTGAGAAGGTCCTCTGTCACACAGTGCTCCTTTGCCCACTCCAGGTGTTTGACCTGCTGCTCATTTTTTGGTGTGGCCTGCTTGTGCTGGGTTGTAAAGCTCTTCCCAGCCAGGAAAATTTCACATTTCAGCATTCACCAGCTGCTGCATTCCAGCCCTCATGACCAGTGCTGGGAGTGCCACGAGGTGCTTGAAATGGGATATTTGTTTTGTCTTGCTTCAGGCTTGCAAGATTGAATGCAACCAAAATGCCCACCCTGGGGAATCAGAAGGTCCCCTATCATATTTGTAGTTAGGATTTGTTTGGAAACAGTTTTACAGAAGGCTGTTGTTAAGCGATCTCCCGGTGGAAAAACAGCACAGATGGTTAAGGAGAAGGATGTGCTGGGAGCTGGCTGCCTTTTGGTTTGCATGCAACATGATAATGTTGCTAATTAGCAGAATGGCCATTTAAAGGCCTGGTTTCTGCTGAGCAAGAGGGAAGGTGCTCTGGGCAAGAAGTGTCTCTGGAAATAATCCAAACCAACTGCTCTGTGGACTGCCTGCTTGTGCCAGGAATGCCTTGCTATTCTTGGAGGTGACACCCCTTGGAGCTGCCTGCCAGGTGTGAGGAGTCACTGTCACAGGGGGCTTCCAGTCTGTGGGCAGAGTTCTCCTGAAGGTTTAACTTGCTCTTCTGAGGTTATTAGTGATAAAGGATGCTCCATGATCCTGCCAGGGACCTACTGCACTCTAAGCTTTCCTCAGAGTCCCTGCAGTGATGTGTCCAAAATACTAAATTCAAACGTGTTTCTTGATGATGTAATGTCAAGGCCATGTCTTTTTACGATTATTTATGCTTTTTAAACTTATTTAAGTTTCAATTGAAAGCATCTGTTTTCCTGGAGAAGTGATGGGGCGGGGAAGGGGAAGTAGGTACTTCTGCACAGTTTTTGTCCTGTTCATCAGTCTGGTGTGACAGTTTTAGTTATGGAAGTAACAGAAGAACATCACGTACCTTTCAGCTCTGTGCAGCTGACATCACTATGAAGGTGGCCTTGCTTCTGCCTGTACCACACAGGTAATGCTATGGCAAAAGTCTGTGGTTGACCCACATCCTGTCCTCATGTTTTCACATCTCTCTGAAGACAGAGCTTTAAAATAATTAAATTTAAATGTTACAGTTGAATACATTTAAGTAGCAGGGTGACTGTGACTGTTGTAAATGGTTTCTATGTGCCATGGATGTTTAAATGTGCTTGATTAATGTTCTCCATTGGATCAATAACTCCTTGCATCAGGCACAGAACCTTCTTGCTGCAGCTTTTAACCCCTTATGCAATGTTGAGTGCCCTGGGTAGACCAGAATCCAGATTCTGTGTGGCATTTGATCCTGCCTTCTCACTCAGTCTCACAAGTGCTTGTGGAAGTGATGTGTACACTCAAAGGATGTATTGGGAGATAAGATTTCCTTCTTTCAGTGGGTTGGGGTTTCTTTCTGTCAAAGAGTTTTAATGCAAATATGGTGTTTCTGTCCTTTGTCAAACAGCATGTGGTTAGGAAGTTCCTAGGACTAATATCCAGTCACAATATTCCAGTGTATTTGATTGACCCTTTGATTCTGGGGCTGGTTGATAAAGACATTGAGCAGATCAGAAGCTCTCCTGATGGCCCCAGCCCAGAGTGCAAGTACTTCTGTGCTCCAAGAGACTTCACTACCTTTGCACTACTAGACAAAACATGGAAACATGAAGTAAGTGCTTGTTTTCAGTTCACGTATGTGCATTTTAATGCATTCAGCTGTTCTTTGATGTTGTCACTTAAAGCTTTCATGTTTGTATCTGAATTCATGTGGTTGTAATATTGTAGGCAGAGGAGACTTTATTTTAAAGTGAAAGTTGCCCATTTACTAACCTAGATACGTTAAGAGTCATTTACAGCTAAAACGTTTTAGAAGTTGTCTGCAATATAAAAAAAACCCATGGGTAGTCAGAATCTATACCAAAAGGAAGAAAGAAGGTCTATTAGAAGGGAAGGAGGAGAACCTTGAGCCTGTAATGTAGGAGCAGGTGTTATAAATCTGGAGTTTGGGGACTGATTAAGAAGGAAATGCAGATATTGATGTGACAAGTCTGGAAAAATTATCATAGTCCGCTGGTTTACATTTCTTCTATCACATCCTTGTTCTTAGTACCATTTCACTTAATGGGTTGCTACCTCTGCTCCTCTGTGGTGTTAGGACATTTTTTAATGGGTGTGTTAAAAGTAGAGGTGTAGCATGTGATGAAGGACAAAATTGAATCAAGATTATTTCATCAATTAGGTGTAATCTGGAAATATTTATTAGAATAATTTCTACAGACTAAAGATACCAGTAGCACACAGCTTTTTTTCTTTTTTTTTTTTTTAATTAGAAAGAGCAGGAGACACTGAAATGGTCTGTGACTATTTCACTGAAGAACTTGAGTGAAGAGGGGTGTCCTGATCAGGCAGTTGTTTTGCCTATAGCTGTGAAGGAGTTCAAGAAACTGAGAATGAAGTTGTGTGGCAGCACACTGAGATAAATCCATCTCCGTATTGCTTTGTGTCTCAGTGATGATTTCTGTATCATTCAGAGGAGAAGCTGATATGCTTATACAAAATATTTCAAGGGGGGCAATTGAGAGGCTCTTCAAATGCTGATTGGTTCTTTTTTTAAATCAATCAGAATTTAATTCCCTTTATTTATGGAAATATGAAAGCCTATTACCTAGTACAGCATTCAGTGTTTGGTGACATTTTTATTTGCCCCACAAAAGAAGATTTTGCAGTAATCATTTTTGTATTTGTGGTGTTATTACTGAAGGGCTTGGCAGGAGAACAGTTTTAGAGCATGGTTTGAGGATACAGGGTAGGGTGCTATGGCAAGGAACAAACCTAATGCAGGCATAGCTTAAAACATTTATTTGTTGTTTTATTTTGTAGTTTGAAGGACAAAATTTAAGACAAGGCAAGAAGGTGATTGGAATGGCTTGTGGCAGCTGGTCTTCAAGTTCCTAGAAATTTTTGATTCGTTTGTGCTTAAGTCTGATTAAAAAATGAAAATGGGGAGTGGTGTGAGTTAATAATAAGCATTTAGCATTCAATTTTGGTTTCTTTAATCTTCAGTCTGCTCTGCCTCCTGTCTTCCTCATTTTCAGGTGGGCCTCTTTAGAACTGCTGAGAAGATGGGGTTCCAGTGGCTAAAGATTATAAACAAGGACCCTCGCTTGGATGGGATGGATGACCTGTCTGGGATGGAAATTCCCTTGCACTACATATTCAAACTGGCATCCCATGCCATTCACCTGGTGGTCTTCTATGAGAGGAGTGGCAATTTCCTCTGGCACGGACCCCTGAGACTCAAGCAACACATGGACAGAAAGTTTGTGCCTTTCCGGAAACTCCACTTCGGTCGCTACCCTGGGGCGTATGAAAAGTGAGTTCACAACAGGGGAAGGAGAAAGTAACCATGGCACTCCCAAAATTACTTCCTTTGTGCATAA
>VZTR01021651.1:49648-62187 GCA_013400775.1 Chaetops frenatus | reverse complement strand
CCCAAAATGACTTCCTTTGTACATAAAGCTACTCTCTGTCCTGAGGTCAGGTGCTAAAATTCAGCTCAGGTATGATTCAGACCCCAAAGTGTAGCCTTTGAGAACATAGTTTCTGGGAAAACGAGAAAAATATTGAGACATTTCACAGGTCAAAATAAATCTGCTTTAACTTTTTCCTTTAATTTGATCCCGTTCTTTCATCCTTTTAAAACATGGAATCTGTATGGGTTATATGCTTACACATTTGAGGTACATTGTTAAATAATCCCATTTCAATCATTATGAAGGCGGAGCAGTTTTCACATTTTAAAAGCAAATATCCTCACATTACAGACTAAAATTTCATTCTTAAGTGCATGCTGTACTTAGACAACCAAATAGCCTGAATTTTAAAATACTCTGAACAACATCTCCGAACAAATTCATGGTCGTGAGTCAGTAAAGGAATCAGGGATCTGACAAATTAACTTGGGGTTTGGAGGTGCAGGAATTATTTTTAAACAAAATTTTGAAATGTATGGAGAATTTGTTGAAGCTCTTGTTGCCTTTTTCATTTATAATTGGTTTTGCCTGCATTTGGACAGAGGAGTCACTGCCAGTAGTGTGCCTTAAGATTATAACCTGAGTTAAAGGAAAAAGTTCCATGTGGTTTGTAGAGGAATTAAATGGGGTAATGTATTTTCTTTCTTTCCATGCAGGCCAGAACTTTTACTTGTTTCTATTGATGACTTAAAAGTTCAAATTCCAAAAGATCCATCCAGTTTTCTAGAGGAGATGTCCCACTCTAGATTTCTTGAATGTAGGTACAGAGAAGCTCGGGCTTTCTTTCAGGTTAGTGGTAACTGGGTGGTGTCTCTGAGATGAAATGTGTGTTTTCAGTGATTGAATCAAACCTAGGAACAGTTCACTGTTTTCTTTGACCTAAATGGGACTGGTCACATGCACAAAGCTAAATACTACCTTTGATTCTCATTCCACAGAGCTTACTAAGTGGTAGTGAAATCAAAACTTCACCTGAAGATCATGACCTTTTTGTTTTTTAACTTGTGAACACATTTTTTTCCAAGAAGGAACCAACATATCCATAGTTTTTACACACCCTTGCTGTCAAATGGATCTCATGTAATAAATAAAACTAAGGTCTTGTGTATCTTCATGGCTGAAAACTTTCCTTATGGCAATCCTCAAAGTTTTGAACAGTGTTCCATTATACACTTTTTGAATGATGTCCTGCAGTTCCATGTTCCTCATTTGGCCTATATGAAACAGTTTATTCATTCCAAAATGACTTACTTAATTGCTTTTCTGACCACGTAAGCTAATGTTTTCACCACTATTCAGAGGATTATTTTTAGAATTTTGCTGCCTGATTTAGCAGATAGAAGAGTCTCTGCTGCAGTGTGGTGGGTATTTTGTACTAACTTGAAAAAAGCACGAGATATAAACTGACCAAGAGTTCACAGTTAAGATGCAGAGTCAGAGTCAGGCCACTGATTGTGAACCATCTCTGAATTCATGGAAAGGGGAAAAAGAACACTGGATTCTCCAGTCTTCAGTTATTCAGGTGTTGGGGAAAGAGAGGACCACTCCTGTTCAGTCTAGTAGGCTGTAGATCGCTATTTGAGTAGCAGGAGGGTCATAGGGGCAACTGTTTGTTGTCCCTTCACATGTGAAAGACAGAAATGTATGTTCCACTTCAGCCTCCAGGCAGAAATCATCGTCCGCAGGCAGAGAAAATGTGACCCTAAATGTTTATGGAACTTTGCTGCAGCTTTTACACGCAGACAAGCAGATGGCACCTTTGAAAACACTTTTTGTTTTGGAAAGTTCATTTTGTCTGCTTGTTGCCCAAGGGCTCTTAAAAGAATCCATCACAAAGCCAAGTGTTTGTTCCTTTGTTAGAATTGGTAATGTTTGCCCAGCCTCCCGTGTTGGTTTTGGCTTTGCATGGACAGCAGACCTTGCCACAGTTATGTCTGGAAGATTTTTGCGTTCGCAGTTTCTCCTCCTTGGCAGTTCTCCTTAAAACTCAACACCCACTTCTGACACGTGGTGGCGCCAAATAAATTAAACATGGAATTCTGAAGGTTGGAAAAGCCTTGATTGTGCTGGCAGGGATTGATTCTGTCCCCATGTTCCCCTTGGACTCTGGGAATTGACTTCAGCATGTGCAAAACAATGCCTCACCCATGTTGCTGCCAAGTGCTGAGAACCAGTGTCTAATGTGTATTTTCTTATTCTAGTCTACTGTGAATTTTCATTCTGATGGTTATGAAAAAAAGTAAAGTTGATGTTTCAGAGCTTTAGTTTTAACTTGTCATTCCAGTGCATGTTCTAAAAATGAACTGTGTATGTAAAAACAGATATTAGCCCAGGTTAGCTAAGCAATTTTAAAATTTTTTTAAGGTCATTTTTCCCTAGCACACTGAAAAAATGAAGGGACAAGTTTGCTCTCTGACAGTAACTTGCTTACTCTTGCCTTCCAGCTGTATCCTGATGATGCCTCTCTTGATGCAGTGGAATTCAGGAAAAAGGCAAAATCCCTGCTTCATCTGGCAGCCCTGACACTGAATAACTTGGGAGTGAAATTCTGGCTGAGCAGTGGAACATGTCTTGGTAAAACATTTGCGTTGTGTTGCATTTTTAAATTCACCCGAAACTAAACACTTCATCCTCCATTGCTTGTGATGTCAGCAGAGGCCAAACCTACTGGGTTGGAAGGTAATAATTGTATTGCAGTAGGCCTTTTTGCTCCTGAGAAAATGCTTTTTCTTTAGGAACCTGAACCATGGAGATGCTGGGCAAATTTCCAGTGAAGCATTTAGTGTTGTTAGCAATTACCTGTATTCTGTTCATCCCTGCTAGGAAATAATCAACAGTTCCCTAACTTCTGTAACTTGGAATTCACTGAAGTACCAGCTGGAAAATGAAGTGATGAGCACAGATTTCTGCTGTCCAAGTACTCTAATCCTGTTTTATTTCCCATGGAATTTAATGCTTATCACTGACTTCTAAAATACAGTTTACATTTATTTATTTTCTTTCAAAAACAAACTTTTAATAAAATGACAGTCCATTAGAGTAGGTAATGCAAGTTTTCAGTTCTGCTGAAGGTAGAAGTGGTGTCTTATCACTGGTGACGATTCTTTTGTTATTGAAACACTGTGAAAGTTCATGTGTGCACATTTGCCTTGTATTTATTTAATCCTAGGGAATATAATTTTCTGAATAAACAGTTACTAAAAGCTGCCTTAATGAAATAGACAAAAGGGTGTCCCACTTCTTGTCTTTCTGCTTTACAGAAAGACTGAAAGATGATTAACATCTTGGATGCAGTATGAAACAATAGTTGCAGATCAGAAGCACAGCTGTGGCCCTGTAGCTGTTCATTGCTGATTAGATTTGGGCCCAGATAAAGAATTTTTAATTTTAATTTTTTTATATAAATGCATTTAAATTAGAAAATGGAAGATACTTTATCTTTGTTTTCTCTCGCACTCTGGGCTTTCTGAGGGGAGAGAGATGACTATAAGTGCAGTAATACTTGTTTTCTTTGATGTGGTTCATTCCATACTAAAGAAAGGCAGAAGTCTTGTTTATGGCATCAGTCAAAGACTTCTGCCTGGTAATCTTAGGACAGTTCATTTTTGTGTGGCTTTTGTTCTGTTGAATTCCTGTTTCTGATTTAAGTAGTTTGAGAGTTTTCTGTTTTATTTTTTTCCCCCTCAGGCTGGTATAGACAGTGCAATGTCATTCCCCACAGCAAAGATGTGGATTTGGGAATCTTTATAAGGGACTACAAAGCAGATATCATTCCAGCCTTTCAGAAAGCGGGGTTGCCACTGAAGCACAAATTTGGCAAGGTACATAGAAGATGAACATTTTCCTTCATGTGTGTCTTTTTGTAGATTTGTAACTTTGAGTTCACTTGCAGAAGTCATTAGTAAACTTAAAAATAATGTAGAACTACTGTTTTCTTCAGTTAGAATAGAAGTCACCTTCTATATCCAATGAAAATAAACTATTTTTCTGCTGACGAAAGTTGATTTGTATTTTTATGGGTATATACAATTTGTACTTTTGTCTTCCAGGTGGAAGACAGCTTGGAACTCTCTTTTCAGGGAGAAGATGATGTGAAACTTGATATTTTTTTCTTCTATGAAGAGGATGACCACATATGGAATGGAGGAACTCAGGCCAAATCGGGCAAGAAATTTAAGTAAGAACTGGATTTGTACCACTAGTAGGAAAGAAATTGAATGAGCTGGTGTTTACTGATGGCATTTTGTGTGCTGTTGCCTGGCGTAGTCTGTGCTCTATGTGGAAATGTGGATGTCAGAGGGGAATCAGTGGAGATTCTGCAGTCTGAGACCAGTGAAGCAGAGAGAGAACAGTCCTGTGCCTTACTAGAGAGTAAATGTCAGATCTCTTGTGAAATCAAAAGCTGGGCTGGCATATCATGTATCAAGCAGATCTTATCTGACTGTGACAGCCTCCCAGTTACATGAACACCTAAGATGAGAAAAAGCCTTTAAAACAGTATTTATTGCACAAACTGATTTTGCAGTAGAAGAGTAATCCTTAGGCATCTGTCTTGATGAGAAAATATTATGGCAAAAAGCCTCAACTCTCCTTGCACAGTAAAACCCAGAATCTGAGATTTTGAGGTAGCAATTTGGAGTACTGCATTGACTGTAGTGTTGTGACAGCAACTCAGATGATTCCTGCAGGCCTTACTGTTCATGTTCTGAAAATGGAATTTTGAATAGAATCCTGTGTTTCTTATTTCACACCTTTCAGTATCAAATCAGCAAACAAGCTTCCCAATCATCTCAGCAAACTGAATATGGGTTTTGATAATTAGATTTATTTCTTTCCATCACAGACCTTTACTCAGAAGGAGATAGCTGCAGACTAGTTGAAATTCTTGTTGACTTCTGTAGGATTTCATTGTCTTTCATATTTTGCCTGAAATATGTTTATTTATATTTAGCTAATGGGAATTTAGCGAGCACTGTCATCCAGTTGGAGATAATGTCCAAATCCTTGTCTTAGTTATCTTTGTTCTGAAGTGATAAATAAAGCCTGGGAAAAGATATTTTGATAGCCACATTCAAAAGGCACATCTAGAAATAGAACAAAGGAAAAGTTCTTGGAATATCCCCACAGAGAACGTGCTGCTTAGCAAAGTATTTTTTTTTTGAGAATACAGCAGCAGTTCCAGTTTTCTTGTGTGGTGCATTCTGAAAAGCAAGCTGACCAATAAAATCCTTCCCTTCTCTTTGTGCTCCTGTTGCATCTAAATTGCAGTAGCTGTTTCCATGCCAATGGAATTGATATGCTCCTTCAAAATTCCACTGCAGCATCAAACCTTAGATACTTGAGAGATGTTTTTCCCCTGTTTTTTTGATAATGACTGGTCCAAGGCATGAGAATAGAGGGTAAATGTGATCCTGTGCTACAGTCCAGCTTCTGTGTCCTTGGATATTACAGGTCTTTTGGAACTCCTTCTTTCACAAGACTTTAGTTTTCTTGTAGCCTTGTACTAATTTTTGGTGGTAGCTTTTTAAAAGTTACAAAAGTGGCTTTTTAGTTCAGTAATAATTTTGCTTAGGTATAGCATCATAAGGAAGCCAAGCCTCTGGATTTGAGCAGACATTTCTTAGCTTAATACACAAAAAAAAAGGAGCAGGAAAACAGCTTGTTTACCACCATAAAGGCCCTAAGCCATGACATAACGTAGCTGTTCAGAATCCTTGGCCAAGTAATTCTACATATGTGTTATTACAAATACATCCTCAAAAAGAGAAAAGAGATCCAGCTTTTGTTACTGTGAGATGTGAGAGAACTTGGCATGTTTAATCTGAATATGTGCAACATCAGAATCACCCTCAATTTTGCTTAGTCTTCAGCCCTGTCAGAATTTTGGAGGAAGGCAAAAATGAGGAGGTCAGTCAGAAGAGAAGTGATTGTTTGGTCATGCTGAATCCTAAATCCCGTCTGACAATTTTAAAGGAATTATAGTGTCAGAAGAGATGTTGATTGCTAGTAGGTCATCACAGAGAAGGATAGAAATTCTCTTCTAAGATTAAAACTGAAAGGTAAAAGGTGTTTTCTTCAGAAAGCTAAATATTTGCACAGGCATACTTTCTATACATCTAAATTAAAGGGTGAAGAACTAAAGCATTTCTCATTGAGTCACTAAAATATTTCTTATAGTTGTTTTTAGGCTCTGTTTCCTTGGAGAGCTGGTTTCTAGCCCTCACAGTCTGGCTGTGTGGTTTGCATTTATTTCCATGTGCACAAACGCTTCCTCAGCATTCCTGACACAAGCATGTGCATCCTCCTGATATTGTCTTGGAGTTGCAGCAATTGAGGCTTCTTGTTTGCAAAATTAATGCAACTGGACTGTTGCATTCTTCAGCAGAGAATAAGTATCTACAAAAACTGAGTCTGGGAATCAAATCCACACTGTTTGCTTTAATCCTTAAAGTGAGTTAATTCTGTTGGTTTTTAACAAGCGGGACTTTGTGTAAGAGTTTAGTTTAATCAACAGTCTCTGGATATATATCCAAAAAATGCTTGATCACTTTGTTCTCTCCCTCCACTTTAAGGCACAAAGCAAAATTGTTTTATTTTCTCATATTGTTTGCTGATAGCTTAGAAATAAAATTACCTTACTGGAGGGGGCAGGTCTAGTTCATCATAAAAATCCACAAACCTTTTTCAAAAGGGTGAAGTGCTTATGGTTTCATTTTAACCTCTGAGAAGGAATTTTAAGATTACTTTTTTTAAAATTTTTTTGTGTTGAAGTTTTCATAACTTCAGAAGTGGGAGTGATCTTCTGCAGGAATGGTGGGTAACTTACGTATTGTTTAACACCTCGACTCAGGCAGTTCCATAGGAAGTCATTCGGGTCAAGCTGTGAAATTTGCCTTTGTACTGCCACTGCTGTAAGCATGTATCACCCTCTTGTCACCTTTCTAAAAGAGGTAACTATTAAATCCCATTTGTAACTGGCAAAGCAGAGCCAGGAACTAACCTATAGGTGGCAGAATGATATGCAAGCAACAAAAGAATTAGGAATGATCCTTCCCAAGCACATGAGGCAAGTGTTCACCTGCTACTGTTGATAACACCCTTATCCTGTGTGTAAAAGCAAAAACAGTATAAATGTAACATGGCCACTTGCTGCAGTTGCTTGGTTTCTCCCTGAACTTACTTAGAGGTGCATTCTAGCCTTCTGCCAGTGATCATGCCCCTTTGTTCTGGCACAGGTATCTCTTTCCTAAGTTTACTCTGTGCTGGACTGAATTTGTGGAGCTCAAGGTCCGCGTGCCCTGCGAAACCCTGCAGTACGTGGAGGCCAACTACGGCCCAGAGTGGAAGGTGCCTGTGAAGACCTGGGACTGGAAGAGCTCACCCTCCAATGTGCAGGACAACGGAGTCTGGCCTATTGATGAGTGGGACAGTGTCATCCAAATCTACTGACCCCTGGCTGCTGACAGAGCCTGCCCCCAGAATTGTCAGTTTGTGATTTCTCAGTGCCCAAAGGCATCAACATCTGTTCCCTTTGTAATGCCTGAAGTGTTTCCTAAGGAGACATTTCCCTCCCTTTGCTTAACAGGTATTTTCTTCACCTTCATTGTGCTTTTTCCAAGTGCTTAAAGGAGAACATGAAAGGCAACTGGAGGGAAGGGAAGCTGGAAGAAAAGCTGCACAGAGGGAGTAGAGAGGACTGCAGTGGACTTAGGGGCAGTTGACTGTTCAAATGTAACCACTGGCCAGGTGGCTTCGACATTCCTGGGATCATCAAAACCTTCAGACTGTTGAATTCTCAAGCTTGAGAGAAGGTTAGGATGGAAAAATCTCAGAGAAGTTCCTCTTTTTTCAAAGGAGATTGTGTGACTGGTTAACTTCAAAATACCCGAGCTCCAAGCACTTCAGATGTGCTTGATTTGAGATTGGTACATCCCTACCATGAGCAACAGGTTGCTCTGGGGAGTGGAACATTTCTGTGGCACAGAACCTGGGTGACCACCTGCTTTTACATCTAGGAAGTATCTCATAATTGTGTAACACTAAGAGAATGGATGGAGAAACTATTCACACTGGACACTTTCAATGTGTTGTTTTATCCTCTAAGAATGGGAAGGTGCATGCTGCTGGGATAGCTTCCCCAGGAAAAAAAAATAAAGTTCTGATTTTAATGTCCCAGTCCTTGTGTTCTCTCTGTAAAAAGTTTGACCGGTTTTTAGGAAATTACTATCTATCAGCTCTATCCCTGCTTTCCTGCAAGCAGATATAAATGGGGGTTATTCATAGTTTTCTGTTTCACAGAACAGAGGCTTCTCTCTAAGGGAAAGGAGAAACGTGTACAAATACCAACTGTTCCATCAAATTTGCAGCAGCAATCCTGCCAGTCCTCTCGGTTTCAGTTTCTCCTGCCACTGAAACACTCGAGTAAATTATTCAGCTTCTGCAACAACTTGTCAGGCTGGCTCTTCAGTTGGATTGTAACTTTGTTAGTTCTGCCTGATTAAGAAGAGAGAGATGTAAAGTCCTGCTAACACCATCACTTGCTAAAGTAATCATGACATCATAAGGGATAATTTCTCAGGTAGAATTTTTTTGTGCTTTTTCTTTAAAATTGAAAAAAAAAAGCAGATGTCCTTGTGGTTTTCATGTGCATAACTGTTGTCCTGAACTTCTTGGTGTAATAACATGCAGTAAGCCTTTGAGTTTCTCAGATGTGATAAAATGTTTAAGAGTGAAAGAAAAGATGCTCTCAGAAAATTATAATCTGTCAAATTTTTGACTTTGTAGATGAAAAGACTAATGGAAAAAGAAAATGCATGTCCCTGGAAAGAAGGATGTCTTGAACACTTGATTATACCTGTAAGGTATTCTTCAGGTTAAAATGTTTTCTCTTCAGAAGATATAAGTGTGTGTTTAACACTGATTAAAAGGAGAGTCTAATTTGCAACTTGAGATGCTGTTTCATCCTTTTTTTTTGTCATCTTGGCCAGCATTTAACACACTTCATTGCAGTTACCATGATATAATTCACAGAGAAAAGTCCTGAAATGTTTCTTACACTGCTTATTGACCACCTGTCTTTGAGTAGTTATTTTTTAATAAAGATGCTTGGATACAACAGAGATACTCGGAATAAAGCAGATGCCCACATGTTCAAGAAAGGATCCTTCAGCTGCACAAAGAGATTGCACATCTCCTGTCACTCTCTGCAGTGCTCTGGCCACAGATTTCCTGCTTGGATGCAGACTGGGTGCCCAGGAGTGGTGTGGACATTGTGGAGCTGCTGCTCTTTGAAGGCAGATCATGGGGCCAAAGCCTTAGCACTCCCACAGAAACAGCTGGATTGTGGTATGCTTCCTCTTAGCTTCTCCTTAATTGCCTCATCTGAAATGGATTCTTAATTCTGTGTTACCTTCCTCACTTACCAACTCCCTTCATTTTGGAAGCGCTATGGAGTGGAGAGTAATTCCTAAATTCTCCTAATGGTCTTAAACAACCACACACGAAGTTGCTTGGCTTCCCTGTAGCAAACAAAGCTTTTCACATTATTTATGTGCAGCTGTTTAAGACAGAAAAGTGTTCAAAGCTCCAGAATAAGAGCATGGAAAGATTGAAGAAATAGCATTGCCTGAAGAGAAGGGGCCATCAGAGGCTGTTTTCAAAAGCCATAAGAGATAGTTACAAAAAAAAGGAAGGGATGTGTGTGCTCCCTTTCCGTGGGAGGCAGGAAATAGAAGTAAATGGGACAAATGCAAATGGATCCACCTGCATAGAAACCAGAGTATTTTACAGGTGGAAATGTGTAAAACCTGTGACTGAGGATCTCTGAAAACACACCGGGCAAAGCCAGCCAAGGCTGACTGTAGTTAAGGGCTGGCTGTAGATAATCCTGTCTTCCCACTGGAGGGAGTTCCTATTTCCCATGATTCTGTAGTAGTTTTCCAAAACTTTCTGCTGTTACTAAGTGGGAATTGGAATCGCCATTTGTATATGAGCTTAAGAAAGGATCTATTTCTGGAATCAAACACTAGAGCTCATGGTAGGAGTGATAGTAAATTGCCACTGGAAATGAGAGAAAACTGCAGTCTTGAACATTTGAAAAAATGTGATTGTTTGCAACAAAAGGGTAAATGCAGCCCTTCCAAAAAGAGTATGCTTGTCGCAGAACAATCATGGGATGGACAATGCTTGACTGCATAGGGCAGGGAGGGTCTGAGGGAGATGCTGATGCTTTTCACCTGTCCAGGAGCAATATTCTGACAGAAAGGCCTGTTTATGTTCCACCACGCTGCGCTTTTAATCTCAGGCACAGCAGATGAGCAAAACTGTGGTGATGCAGGCAGGAGAGGATCCTGGAAGTACAGCTGAGATTTTCCCTGCTGTCCAGATGAAAAAATAGTAGCTGATCTTGTTGTGCCCTTGCTGTTGAAGCAGAGTCTGGGAGATGCTGGTTGCTGGCGTTAAACAGCTTGCATCCTTTGCTGCTTTAGAATTCTCTAGAAGTCTGAAGCCTGTCAGCTCCAGAGAAAACCAGTCTCTGCTTTGCACTGTCTGCTGTAATTGTGTGTTTTGCACAGATGAATGAAATGTGTGACAACACACACAGCTTCCTTCCAAGGACTGGCTTGTCACAGTGCAGTGGCTCCCAGGGATGTGGTTCTGTCCTTTATTAGTCCCCAGCAGAATTCTCTGAGTTCACACAGCAGTTCAGGAAGCTCAGGGACAGCTGCCTCACTGCTCAGGCTTGTTTCCTTTCTCTTCATGTGTTTCTATCATACTGCAAATTGCAGAACAGAACAAGGGAACTTGAGAAGTGATGTGCAAGGACATCAGAGTCTGCCTGGCACTTGTGTTCACTGATCTACATCGGCTGTTTTGGTAAAGTGGCACCAGCAGACAATTTACACCAGCTGATAATCTTGCTTAATAGCATTGTGTTTCCTCAGCTCAGCCACTTCTGTTCCTTCCCCTTCAGAACCAGGATAAGCCAAGTGGCTCTCTTTGACATAAAGCAAATAATTACAGCGCCTTTCACCCATCCACTTCCTGTCAGAAAAGTCAAAACTCTCGAGTAAAGCAGCTCCCAGAAGGAGCTACTGTTGAACTGTGTGGCCTCTCTTCTTGAGTTGACTCTAGCCCTTCTTTATCACTGCCACTGTCCAGAGCAGTGTCTCAGGAGCCGGTTGGGGCAGCAGGAGAATCTTCTGTTGAAAAATCTGTGTCTTTGCTCTCTGGGCTCCTGTAATCACGTCACATTGTCAGCATTCAGGCTTGGTTGTCTGTTGGTAACAACCTTTTCCAGCTGCGCTGGAAGAGGGATTTCTGAACAAACATGGAGGGGGAGAGACGATTAGATAGGTAACAGCCGGCAAAGACAGCAGCCAGGCCAGGCTGTTGGGTATTTTGGAGGGGGTTGGGGGGGTGGATTGTGATTTGTGTTAATTAATTATTTTGTGTTGGGAAGCCAAGGTACATTTGTGTCATGCAGAAAGGGGTCCCTCCATGACTGACCAGACATCTGGTGCCTTATTTCCTAGGGAGAAATTTTCGTTATTGTCATGGTTTCAGCTGGGACAGAGTTAATGTTTTTCTCTGTAGCTGGTGTGTTGCTGTGATTTTGATTCAGTATGAGAATAAATGTTGATGGCATGCCTGTGTTTTAGCTGTTGCCATGTAATGCTTACCCTAAATCAAGGACTTTTCAGTTTCTCATGCTGTACCAGTGGGCAGGTGCATGAAAAACCATTGGGGCAGGGCAGCTGAAGAATCCAAGGGTTTCAGAGAATACTGTGCTCTGGGTATAAACTGGGGGGATTTGGCTGGGAGGGGCTGATCAGTGCTGGGGGTGGGATGGGTGTCAATCTATGGGTGGTAAGCAACCGTGCTGTGCACCGCTTTCTCTTGGGGTTTGCTCTCTCTCATTATTATTGTTATTATTGTTGTTGTTATCATCATCATGATAACATGATATTTTACTTTGTTTTCAGTTATTAGACTGTCCTTATCTCAACCCGTGAGTTTTATGGGATTTTTTCTCCTGATTTTCCTCCCCATCCCTCTGTGAGGGTGAGAGGTGAGCAGATTATACCCCTGTACCTCCCAGTTAAGAAATGCAGTGGGTTCTCTTGCATTATTTGGAAGAAAATGAGATGTTTTTTCCTTGGAGCATGCCTTCTCAGCTCCAGGGTCTGACATCCTCTGCAGCACTGCAATGCAGCCTCCACTCCTCCAAAATGAGGTGTCCTGCTCTGTGCTTGGAAAGACAAGTGCATTTCTATGACTCAGTCCTAGCACAGACAGGGAAAAGGATGTCAGTAGGGCTTTTGGCATGCCTTAGAGGTGTTCTTGGGTGGTGGTGTTTTGTTCTGTGAGCCTCAAAAAAACATGTAAGAGAATCAAGTACATTGGGAAAGACCTCTGAGATCATGGAGTCCAACCTGTGATTATCACCACTCAGACAGCCAGACCAGAGCACTGAGTGCCACATCCAGCCTTTCCTT
>VZTR01021651.1:36132-49545 GCA_013400775.1 Chaetops frenatus | reverse complement strand
GGGCTCGTGTCCAGCTGCTGTCACCAGCACCCCCAGGGCCTTTCCCAGCTCTCCAGCCACTTTTCCCCAGCCTGGAGCTGCAGGGGGTTGGTGTGACCCAGGAACAGGACCCAGCACTTCCCCTGCTTGTACCTCACCCCACTGGCCTCATCCCATGGATCCAGCCTGCCCAGACCCCTCTGCAGAGCCCTCCTGCCCTCCAGCAGATCCTCACTCCCACCCAACTTGGTGACATCTACAAATTTGTTAACGGTAAACTCAATCCCCATATCTCCAACACACCTGGAAACACAGGAACACCACCAGTGAAGGAGCTTGGGACTATCTCATCAAAGTACCTGGCATATGCTGCAGGTAGCCACCTGTGATGACTTTCCTGCACTGCTGATGCCTTTAGCCCTTGGCTGTTTGCTGCAGCCACTTCTCTCGGTTAATGATGCCTCTGTAATGCATTTGTTGTTTGATCAGAAAAAGTGCTTGTTCTTTCTCGCTGAGATGAAGCTGTTGCTGAGGTCAATGTGCTGAGACCATCGTTAGCCTCTTCCTTGCTGGTCTTTTACAGCCACTTTGCTGCAAGCAGCTAATGAAGTCAGCCAATTAATCTGCTGCCCCTCAGCCCTCCATGGACCTGCCTTTCCCTGCAGCACAGTGGAGGTGTTCTAACCTCTGAGCAAAGGTCCACAACATCTCCTGTGAACAAGACAAGGAAAGACCCAGAAAATATTGTTACCTGTTCTTTCTTTGACCACCAAATCTTCCAATCCCTCCCAATATCACATCAGAACCACTCTGGTTGTTATCCAGTCCTCATAAATGCCTCATCTGCCAGGCTGGCATGAGTCTGGTTGAAGCCTGATGGATACTTTGGATTTTGGCCAGTGTGGTGACCAGACTGCCACATCTCCCGCCTCGCTTCTTGCGGCAAAGTGGTTTAATGAGAACATCCACTGAAGTGATGCAAAGCTTTGCCACTGCGGCCACATGAGCCCAGATTTCACCTACAAATGGGTCTGAAAAGGAGGAACCTGTTTGAAATGGGGCTAAAACAACTTTGATGGTCACCAGTGCTCATGCTGAGGGTTGGAGTCCTTAAAAGGTGAGAGACAGGGTTGTCCCCACCTGTGGCACTAATTGTTGTGTTACTCCGCAGCATCATCAAGGACTAAGGTAGAAATGCAAAGCCCCACCAGGGTGCTTTCTGCCTTGCTAAGATCTTTCTGCCAAAAAACCCTAATAAAAGTGTGTGCAGCAATGGCAGCTGGAAGCAACAGATGATACAGATTAAGAGACTTTGTAATTGTGCTGGCTGTCAAACCATGGAAGGCCTTGTCTTGTAAATTGTTTTTGTGTGGCTGCCTTTCTCTGGGACTCTTCACCCAAAGGGGACTGGAAAAGGATTTTCTGACTCTGTATTAGTGTGATACCTGACTAATGCCCAGGGTCTGTGCAGAAATGGGCAGCCACCTCTTAGAAAAGCACCATGGTCCAAAGAGAATGGCCTTGGTGTGTTCCCTGCAAACACTGCAGGTGCGTGGAAAAAAAAAAAAAAAAAAAGAGAGGGAAATGGAGAGCACCAGAGGCTATTCTAATAGTTTTCCATGAATTATCAAGGCTGTTTATAGGGATCTGACTATGGCCTGTTTGAAGAGGGAAGACTCACAGGGGCTTGAAAGTCCATAACCTCACATCTTAGGGGCTGTGGTTTTTTTACGTGAGGAAGTGGGAAAACATGAAATAAAGGGAAGTGTGTATAAACGCCTTTTTCTTGTTCTGGTCCTTTGTTGGTGCCAAGAGGGAAGGCTGCTGATGCCAGTCCAGCTGCTCTGGTTTGCACTGGAAAGGGCAAACCCAAGCCACCCACCAAGTGGGCACTTCTGCTTCCACACATTGTGGATCAGGACCATGGCTCTAAGAGTGACCAGTCACAGCTGGGAGGTTTCAGCCTACTCTTCCTTGTCCTCTCCAGCCCTCCCCCACTGCTCCCCAGTCCCTGTTTCATCCCAGAGACCCGGGACACAAGCAGGAACCTTAATTTGTTAGGGGAAAAAAATGTCAGCACTGACAGTCAGAGTGGTGCGAAGTGGAAATGAGTTGTGCTGATAAGCCCTTCTGACTGTATTTTATTTTACTGAGGTTCTTAACAAACAATCTTTATGAAATGCAAACCTGGCTTATCAGGCTAATGCAGATTGTCTGAAATCCTTATCTCCATGGGCCAGTTAGCTGGAGTGATTCCCTTTTCACAGGGAATAGAGAATGAAGAGCTGCACACAAGCCTCCCCCCGCCTCCTTCCAATCACTGCCATTTACTGGCAGTGAACCGAACGGCTCTGATTTCCAAACTCATAAATAACGCAGAGCCCCAGCGCTGAGCTCTCCTGTGTTCCCAAACAGTTGTTCAGCTGCACAGGGAGCCGGAGTCAGCCGGGAGGGCCCCGGGGACAGGGCTGGACGAGGGAGAAAGGGAAGAGCTCCTGGTTTGTTGCACCTCTTTGAGAGCAGTCCATGCTTAAGCTGACACCTAATGCTGGAGCAGCACAACCTCCTCACAAGATGCACCCCTCACTCTCACTCACCACTGTGAGCAGACCTAGACCCTGACATTTGAATGTGTTTCCTCGGCATGATTTTTGCTCCATAACTTTGCCTGCTGTCTGCTGGGGAGGAGCTGCTGCTATTTGTACTTTGAAGATTTATCGTGGGAAATGTGCCTGCGGCTCAGGAGAAGGGTTTTTTCCCTTCACTCTGTGCTGTCTGTGTATTTTCTGTGCCTCATGTGGGTCAAGTTTGTGTGCCTGGGGAATGGATGGCAGCTAAATAGCTCTGCTACTTTTTCTGGGGACAGAAACTTGGGAAAAAGGTAATAGCAGCTGTGAGGAAATGTTTTTCTTCTGGCTGCTGAGCCTCTGGGGAATATATATATAAAAGTCTATCTCTGGGAACACATGATGGAGTGAACAGATGCTGCTGTTGTCTCTGCTGTGCCTGTGATCTGTGGAAACGTTCCTCTTTCCTGGGACACCATGAGATGCCAGATGATCTGCACCAGGTCCTAGCCCTTAAATTCCTTACTGAAGTAACAAGACCAAGTGAAGAAGGGGCCTGACTTTTACCCACCAGCACATGCAAGTTCCTTTCACATCTATTTTGCCTCTTGCCAATTTGAATGTTTTTCTGATCAGGAGACAAGGGTCTAGGTTCAACAATCGTGAGGTGTAAGGAGGCCTCACAGAGCTACAGCTGTACAGAGAAATGAGGCTCTGTAGGAAACAGCACGTGGTACAGAGAAATTCTAGTGGGGTTGCTGTTGGTTCCTTGTTACTCTTGACATCTGGGGAGATGCCAGCATGAAGGATTACTTTAACAACAGAGATTATTTTTCTCAAAGCAGGAGAGCTGGTGTACCCCAGGATGCAGTGTTATCCCTTTCTGTAGATACTATTTAACTCCTAAACCCAGGAACATTAATTACACCAAAGCATGGAAATATCTTGGTAACATCTCTGCCACGGAGAGGAGCATGAAAATGCCACTGCCACGAATGCCTTGGACACCTTGTTGGACATCCTGCAGGAGCAGTTGCTGTCCAGCCTGGCAGGTCAGCCAGCAGCTGGCAGAGGTCATTGTTTACAGCAGCACTGAGTGCTGAACAGTGAAAGGACATTTCTCTGTGTCACAGCTCCTTGAAAAAATCAACCCACTCAGTGGTGATGCACACACAACGTGTCCTCTAGTGGCCGCTTCTCAGCCTTTGTTCTTGTGTTTTTTTACCCTGAAGCCAGAAGCATTTCCCATCCTTGCTTAAGAAGAGGAGCAATCTCTTCTTAAAAATCTGGATGAGCAAACAGGCGGGATGACTTCACGACGCTCTGCAACCTCCCTGTTTTACCAGGCCACTGTGTTCCATTGTTCATTCACACTGTGGGTAGGAGTAAGGAAGGCACACAGAGCTGTAAATCTCTTTTGGTGGTGCCTGTGAATGGCAGCTGTCAGGCAGGTCTTCAGAGACAAATGCAGCAGTCTGACTCATGGGTGAATATGTAAAGCATCTCCAGACCTCGTGGTGAGGATGGAGTGTGCTCCTGGAAACAAAGACTCACAATTAGTCTTGGGTGATTATATTGCAGCATTTCTATTGGGGGAGGGATTAAATTTGGTTGTGTCTCTTTTCTTATAAAAGTCCAGTTTTAGTATCCTTGGGATGCTCTAAAACCTTTTATAGTTGCCTGCCTGACAGATGTCCCTCTTTATAATGGGGAAAAAAAAAATCCAAATTCTTCCCCTTTCCCTGGTTTTGATGTGAGTGTGTGTGGGAGGGTCCAGCTCACACTACCTTGTTTTTCTCCTGAGATGAAGATCTCTGTGTCCCCAGTTCTTTCCATTCTAGATTTCACATATTTCTCAGTTTGGTGTTCAACCCTTCATCATGGGTGGATGCTTGAGGTGCAGACCTGGTTCTGTTGAAACCAGCAGGTGTCAAACACACCTTGTCTTGCCTGGACCTGAATTTCACTCCTCTCCTATTCCTCCTGGGAGAGCTGGACTCAGCCCCAGTCGATGCCCTGATGTGGTGCTGAGTTTCGTGGTGTGTTCAAGCAGCTATTACATTTACCTGTGCTTTCAGACTGGTTTTATTTCAGCCTGCCTGCTCAATTGGTACAGGAGAGTTTGCTGCTCTCCACTATGAGAACTGGAATTATTTAAACTGGAGAAAAGGAGGCTTGGGGTGGGAGTACCTCACTTTTCTTTCAATTACTTGGAAGAAGTTGTAGCAAGGTGGGGGTTGGTCTCCTCTCTCAGGTGACAAGACAAGAGGAAATGGCCTCAGCTTGTGCCAGGGGAGATTTAGATTGGCTACCAGGAAAAATTCCTCCTCTGAGAGCTTTGTCAAGCACTGGAACAAGTGCCAAGGGAAATGATGGAACGACCATCCCTGGAGGGATATAAAACAGCTGTAGATTAGGCACTTAGGGACACAGTTTATGCTGGACTTGGCAGTTAATGGCTGGGCTTCATGATCCCAGAGGTCTTAGAGCAAGAGTTGGGCCTGGTTTGCTCCCAGCTGAGCGAGGCACAGGGGAAACTGTGCTTTAGGTCCTTGCATGTGCAGGACCCTTCTACCCAGCTCCCTTCATGGCAGGATGGGGATGGGGCCCACTGAACTGGCCACAGGGAATCTGGGAGGAGCCACACAAGCTGTCCCTTTTCAAAGGTGATGGCGGTTCCTGATAAAGCCAACTGGCTCAGCTTTCATTTCATCTTCCTGGTGACTAATGCAGACAGATCAATTAGGGGCTGCACACAAGAAGCTGCAGCTCCTCAACCCTCCCCCAGATAATAATAAAAATATGCCCCTGCTTTTCTCCTTCCTTGAAGTCCCCAGGAGAGTATTAGCTGGTGCTGCAGGTGCAGCCGCCCTGCAGGGTGGTGAGAGCAATGAATAGTAAGGTTTTTAGCTCAAGCACACTAAGGCTGTTCAGCAGCCATTGGATAATCCTCTGTTAATCAGATTATGTAAATTACTACTTCAGCATCCCTACCCCATCTCTCGTCCCCCTGCTCTTCAAACTAGAAATAAAAGGCACTCTAAAAAGGAACATTTAAACTGCAAAAAGGCAGCACTGCTGAAAGGGGTGGGCAGAGGGTGCTGGGATGAGGAGCAGGGGAGCAGGGCTTTGTTTCCATGCAGGCGGGCAGGCATTTTGCCCTGGCCAAGCTGTGGGAGACACCAGCAAACCGAAGGTCAGGAGTGGGTGCTGCCTGTGCATGAACAGTGCCTTGGTGCTGGGCTGGGGAGGGCAGTGCCGGTGCTTTCCTGGAGACCAGCACTTTGCCTCAGGATGGTACCTCTTCTGTGCTGGAAGAGTATCCCCAAACTCCTCGGAGCACAGAGACCAGAAGTGTTTGGACAATGCTCTCAGGCACATGGTGGGACTCTTGGGGACTGTGCTGTGCAGGGCCAGGAGTCTGGCTGATGGTCCTTGAGGGTCACTTCCAACTCAGTTTATTCCATGATTCCTGCCTGTTACTTTGCATTTGTGATGTGTTATGAGTTTGTTCATTCACAGTGGAAAGTACAGCACCTCCAACAAGGTCTGGTTGAGAGATGCTGTCTCCAGCCTGGACTCAGCCCCTGAGCACATTGACCAAACTGAAGGAAAGGGCAGGTTACCAAAACCAATCTGTGCCTGCAAAGCCTGGATTTATAATACCCAAAACCTGCTCCTGTGCTGTAGTGCAGGCAAGGCACTCACATCCTCTGGCACTGGGTTTGGTGAAGGCTTATGTCGTCCTGAAACACTGGTCAGGAGCCCAGGCAGTCACACCAGCAGCTTCCTCAAGTTTGACCATTGCTCAGAACGTGGTTTATGGCTCTCACTTGGTCTCTGAGGCTATGATGTTTTTCATCCAGGGAGAACTGATGGATTTTTTTTTTACCAACTGGAGTAGAAACCTGGAGAAGGCAAGAGAGGTCAGTTGCAACTAAAACAGAGGAGCTGAGAGCTTGTTAATTGTTTGTGTGCCCACTAAAAATGACCCAGAAAACCAGGCTGAGCTACATTTGTGGTAAGGTACTCCTGGATGAATGCAATTTGTTTGTGACAAGGATGAGGCTGCCTCTGTTGTGGTAGATACAACCAGGGCTTTGCACTTCCAGGGCTTTTGGTACTCACAGATGGCCAAGAGAATTTGTCCCCAAGTCCTTCACTGTTTTTGAGCACACGTCCTGATATTTATGTCTGATTACTCAGGGTAGGAAAAGCTGTCTTGAGGGCTGTTTAAAATTTGTACAAATTGTTCATGTCCTGCAGGTCTGATGGGTCCAGCAGGTCACAGGGCATGTCAGGGTTTCATGGGTTCAGGTGACAGTCTCAGGTGGGGTGGGGACACGCTGATGTGTACACAAAGGACTTCTCTGGTGTCAGTGGAGCTGCTTCCCTTTGCTGTGGTGGGAAAGGCTGGGACATCAGCTCTGCAGGAGTGATACTCATGGCCAGATGGGAAAAATGGACACCCTGGTCCAAACTATTAGGAGCTTCTGCCTGACCTTGAAAAAATATTTTGAAGATGCAGATGGTCAGATATGCATCTTGCACAGTTCTCATCTGGAGGAATTTTGTCTAAAATTTGTCCTCCTTTCTCTATCTGCTGTTGGCTTCTGTAGAGGCAGTGGAAAGTAAAGGAGGGTTTAGCATGGTCATATGATGGAATACAGGTGAATTAAAAGAGTAATGGGGTGATTCCTGCATGCTGCATGTCAGCACATTTCTGTAGTAACTGATGAAAGTTCATCACTTTGCACCAGCTGAGCATCTGAAATACAGAAATGTACTTAAGAACCATAAAAACAAAGCCATCGAAAATGAAATTTGAAACTATACCATCTCTCCACCATCAAGACAGCAATATGGGCATACAGTCATAATTCAGCAAAATAATAGGATGGAGTAACTTTAAAAGAACATGATGAAAGCTACCTTTAAGAGTCAGCATAGTGAGTACATCTGTTTTTTCTATATGAAATGGACTATGTAATCATAATGAACTCCTGAAAGGCTACCTTTATTGGAGAGTCCCTTTGCACTGCTGGTCCTGCAAGAGGAGCAACCTCACGCACCAAACAGGGCACCTGTCCTTCAAGGATTTCAGCCTTGGCCATTCCCATGCAGCAACCTGCACTAAGAGATGTTAGAGAGATTCAGAGCAAATTCCCTCCTTTCTTGCAAGAGTTTACCTCAAAGAGTGAAGTATGTGGTTCCAAAGACTTTCACATGAAGGAAGAGGACTTGCCAGACTGTGGAAAATCCTGGAGATTCCCAACACATCAAATCCAGATGGCTGGGGGCTGAGGGTTTTGCCTGAAGTCACACTGGAAACTAAACCTCTTGGTCTCTTGACAACTTTTCATCCTTGTTACAGAAGGTGTACCTATGGCACCTGGGACTTTTAGTCTGGTCAGAAAGGTTTTCTTAAATTCAACTTCACATTTCTTTGAATCTTTGTTTTGAGTGATGCTGATGTGGTTGCCTTATTGCTGCATGCAACCTGGCTGAGCTTCACATTGTGTGCCCCTGAAAGAGGCAGCTGCTTATCCTTTCAGATGCCTGATTGTTTTCCTCTATTTTAGGTGATTTCCAAGAACTTTTAATGTCGAGGTGCATCTGTGTCAAGTGGAAAATGAGCTGTTTGTCTCTCCCCTTGCTACTAGTAAAAAGGTTTAGAGGCCCATTAGCTTCTCAGTTTCTTTATTCTGTGGCTAAACATTTTCTTCAATGCTATCAGCAAGTGTCAGCATTAAAAAGGAGATTTTTGGCTTCTGGAATTAAGCCAAAAAGTGTGGCCAGAATTTAAAGCACCCCCTGATGTGTTTTGTTAACACTAATAAGAGATTCAAAATGCTACGAAAAGGCTTCAGATGATGAAAGTTTAATATTTCAGCAGTCTGCACGCAGCTGCTATTCTGAACCTCAAGCAGCCTCCTCCAGCTCAATATACTCAAAATCTATTAATCTAAATAATGATTTTAAAGGGCAGGAGCCCAGATGTGTGTAATTGTTCCTTATTGTTCCCATATGTAGAGCAGGGCTCTGAACTCACAGTGATAACACAGCTGTGTGTTTGCAGCCTCTCGCTGTCCTTTTCCTGCCCATCACTCCGTGTGAGATGCTTTCATCAGGCTCACCTGGGTCACCTCACAAAGCAGAAAAAATGACTTGAATCCAGCCCCATCCTTTGAAATCTCTACTCATATTTAGGCAGGATTCTCTGCTATATCCTGGTCACTTGCAAGTAAGAGTTTTGCTAGAGAAAGACAGAGTTTGAGGTCTGGCCCAGTGAGAACCATAAACATTTGTTTGCTCATCCGATCACCACTCTGTCTTGGAGAGGCTTCTCTTGGCCCTGGGAGTTGTGCAGCAGGATAAAGCCTTTTGCTCCTGCTGGCATAGCACACAGTCCCCTACACCAGAAACCCCTTTTCTTTTAGGAACAGGAACAATGAGAGCTACGTGCCTAGGATGTTTCAGAGGCTGAAATTTTAATCGTGGCATGCCAAATTTCCAAAAGAGATCCAGTTTTAGGATGGTCACACTTTGCAGCCTCCCACATGTTCTTGACCTCTTCAAAGTGGCCAGCTTTCAGGTGTCCCACCACACAGAGCCACACATGGAAGTGCAGTTGCATAGGACAGTGCAGTCAGTCTGCTGCTTCATCCAGGTCAAGCAGTTCCTAGTGCCTGAGGTGCAGAGGTGAGGTGGCTGAAGTGACCTGCTAATATCACACCTTACAAAATGCATTCAGTGTCCCCTTCAATTTTCAGTTTCCAACTGGTAAAGGGTGGCTGCTGAAAACCAGACCTGTTGCAGGTAAAAAATTGCCCCAGACTCCAGGGAAACTGTTAGGATGTATCCCAGTAGAGATTTTTGTGAAGGAGGAGGAAAACCAGGCTGCAGTGGTTGTTTCCACAGCTCTTGTTCCTGGCTGAGATTTACTATCCTGGCAACTATGGGTTGATCTGTGGAGAAGTAATGCCAGGACTGCAGGGATGGATTGGTAATGTGTTCCCCCTGCTGCCAGGTCACTGACAAGTATGGAGAGGAAGATGAATGAGACTGGTGTGGTTCATGGGTGCCAAGTAATCACAGCTCAATAGGAAGCTTAATAAAGACACAGTGAAGCAGACTCTGATGTACGACCCCTTCAGAACATTTTGACAGGGTGAAAAAGACCCTTGAATCTGGTGTAAAAGTCAGCAACCCTGTGCCATCTCATCAGCATTCCCAGTGCTGGCTCTGCACCTGGGAACTCCTGCTCTGTGCCTGGCAGTGGGTCCTGGTGTGGCCCAGCAGTGCAGGACGAAGTGCTGTGGTGTCTGCAGGCTCTCCTGCGTGGATGCACGAGTGGGAATGAAAAGCCGTTCATCCTGCCCTTCTCCCTGCAGGGAAAGAAGCTTTCCTGATTGTGTATTTTATAGTGCTTTGTCGGGACGGGATTTGAAAGCTCTAGGCAGTGAAATATCCAAGCAGTTAAGGATCAAGAGCTTCAGCTCCCTTCCCTTTCTGGACCTACAAGCCCCCTTCCCTCCTGCAGCCCACTGGCTGGAGCATCTCAGGGCAGGTTTCGGGTACATAATGGGTTGGAGGAAGTAACAGAGAGGAGGGGCACACTCCAACTCTCCAACGTAAATTACATGGAAATTAGGCTGCTCTGAGGCCAAAGGCCCCTCCGGAATAGGGCCTTTAGTTAACATAACACTTGTGCTAAATGAAGCGGTTGACACAGCTTTCAGGCTGTAGTGCCACTGTTAATTTACCGTGTGAAAGGGCTGAACCTTCAGCCCAGTTCTGCAGGGAACAGCTCTGCCCCGGCAGGGACCCGAGGCTCATTCTCTCCGGAGTGCAACCACATCATTCCACTGCTGGCTTGCTAATATTTATAGTGCAATCCTGTTAGCTGAAACATTCTCAGTGCTTTCGAAAGCCCAATAGGTGAGCACTGCCAAGCCATCTTGCTGTTTGGGGTGAGCTGGTCTGGGTAATAGCTGAGCTCTTCTGGGGCTTGGCAGAGGGATGTGGCGGAGCGTGCCTAAAGCAGCACTTCCTGGGTACAGAAGTTTTTCTGTCCCATGAAAGTGGGGTGATGATCTGGGACTCCTCCTTCTCCACCCCTTTGTATCCCCAGGATATTTCCTGTTGCTCTGGGGCATAAGCCGACATCTTGCTCTTGTTCTCCCTATTTGCTCTTATGTTCATCCAATGCAAACTCCCAGCACTAAATGGAAAAGTGGATGGAGGAGCAGAAAAGATTGTACGGGTCCCAAAGGACATGTATGATTGTTGTAAGGCTAGCTGACCTGTGCTTGGGGCAATTTTGTGACTATTTTCATAGAAACAAAGACTTGTTTGGGTTGGAACGAACATTTAAAGGCCACCTAGTCCAACCTCCCAGCCCTGAGCAACATCTTCAGTTATATCAGGTTGCTCAGTGCCCCATCTAAAGTGACCTTGAGTGCCTTGAGTGGCACCCACCACCTCTCTGGGCAACCTGTGCCAGTGTTTGACCTATGAATGAGTTGTTACCCAGGGCAAGGGTGAAGCTGGATGGCTCAATCCATGTCATGGACACAGACACATGATGGAGATGGGGGTTATTCTGCAGGTTTTAGGTTCTGCACTCAGATGTCACCTTGCTTGCCTGTTGTCATTGAGCAGAGAGAAGCTTTGGGGACACCCCAGCAGTGGAGAAAGAAGTCTGTGTTTCACTGACCCTACATCTTACCCACAGGGGTATGGAGCTGACTCATTTTTGCTGTAAAAGCATGAGTTCAACCTTCAGTGCACTGCCTGGGCCTTGAAGTGAAGGGCAGGCTGGGAGAGGTGTGAATTCTCACCTGTGGCCTCCTGCTGTCACACAGAGTGAGGCAGAGGGGCAGCCAGGGCTTGGGGCAGCTCTGGGACAGCAGCAGCTGTCGCTGTCCTCCAGCTGCAGAAGGTGCCAGCCGTGACTCCAACTGAGAGGGAGCTTCCACCAAAGAAGAGAGTGCAATCCACTTGCCTGCAACGGTCACCCCCAACTACATCTCACATCCTGTCAGAGCAGAGCAGGAGCTTCCTCTTGCTTGGGACTGCAATAAATACACCAGCCTGTTCCTCAGTCCTGAGCCATGCTAAAAAGGACTTTTGAAAGAGCCACCTCTGGCTCTGGAAACACTGACAAGCTCTGAGCTGCATGAATAAGTAAAATTTAAAAAGAAAAAATCTCCCCAAATGGAAGAGGAAAAAGAGAGGAAAACTAGATTATTACTAATGCCAGTTCCATCCTTTCCTGCAAAGTTCACCTGACCTAGCCAGAATCACTGAGCTAAGTGACTAAAGCTGGCAAGGATGGTTCCAGCTACCACCCCACACCAGCCCCAGAAAAGGGTAGGGGGCATGTGGTGAGCAGAGAAAAGGCAAGACAGAGAGAGAATCTCCTGGGAGATGCAAAACAAGCTCCCTGGATTGCCAGGACTAGTGGTGACACGCGCCAGACAAAGGACCTGCTACTCTATAAATGAGGCAGCCGGGACCAGCGCTAGGCTGACTCCAGCAAGAGCAAGCTCTGTGGCCAGGCACTGGAAAAGCAGTCGGGAAAGAAATACAGGAAGCGCCTGATTTTGCTGCCTGTTCGCCCCCTGACCAGGTTTCCAGAGGCACAAGTACCAAGAAAAGTAAGTGTCAATGGCCTCTTCTCTTTACAGATATCCTCCCCTCTTTCGGGCTTATCTTGCAACTTTCTTAGGAATGCCAAAATTTCCCCTCAGAGCAGGGAATATCCTTAAAGGAAGGGATTTCTGCAGTGGCCTTTCACCAATTCGCTGGATTTTCATTTCTTATTGTGGCATCTCTGGTTCTTGTCATCAAAAATTTAAGAGTAAGGCATCCCATCTGAGAAACAGCCACTTATAGGTGGCTGCACTTTATCAAGTGAAGAGACAGTGTGCACCTGAACTCTTCAAATTCCTAGTATCCACAGAGACTCAGTGAGTCAGACCTTACCAAAAGAAAATGCTGATTGGTTTTACTGCTTTTGAGAGAAATGGTGGTGGTGAGATGTGGAGGATACGAAAGCGATTTTATAATCACTGTTCTTAACTATTCCTCGGTTTTCTTACAGCTGTATAATTACACATTAGGCAAACTCATTTATAGCACAGCAAACTGCTCCAAATCAGAGTTATTGTACTGGTGCAAAAGGATTAGACAGAGCATCATATACTCCCTGAGTTCAGAATTAAAGCTTAACTGAATTTTCCAACGCTGTTTGATATTTAAAACAAATTCCTCACAAAAGCCCAAATAATCATTAATTAATCTTACGCTGTATGCTTATTCACTTCACTGTGTGGAAATTCACTGACAGTGTCAACAGGTAAAAGTGTAAGGAATCGGTTTTAAATTCCAATCCTCACATATTTAAAAATTTCCCCATACTTTACTGGTCATCTGTGTTACAGCTGTTGCAGATGTAAAATATATAGGCATTTGAATTTTCCTCAGTTCAACCGTGCACTTAAGAGGAAAGGCTTAGCAAATTTTTTTCTAAAATTTCACTTCTACTGTTAAATACTAGTAACTCTCAGATTTGAGAAGAAACTTTTGAAACTGCCAATCTAAAATATGTTTCTGTTTCCAGGTGTAGCCTTCTGCATAAAACTATTTGCCTGAGAAAGTTAATAAACAGTAAAACATGCATGTTTTATGAAGTAGATGTCTCTGTCTTGCCTGATTTCCTTGTAGCACTACAAGGCAATATTTCATTTTCAGAATCCTTTTCCACCATGCATTTCTATATTATTTCACACAGACAAAAACACAAAAAGACCCCAAAAAACAAGCCAAACCAAACCAAACCAAACCAACAACAACAAAAAAC
>VZTR01021651.1:0-36117 GCA_013400775.1 Chaetops frenatus | reverse complement strand
AAAAAAAAAAAAAAAAAAGGGTAGCTTGTTTTTACCGCCTGTTTACATAAATCTTTATGGTAGCTGTGATATGAGCAGATGATCCACGAAATGAAGTGCTCACAGATGCAGGAAATTTGTGGACTAAATGCAGGTGGTTGAGGCAGGGATGATCTTTGTGCTGCTGTTTCCCTCAGGAACAGCCCCACAGAGGCTGGTGGCAAGACATTCAGGGGAAAACAGTGCTGTGCTCCTTGCCTTGCAGTGGTTTGTATCTCACTTTCAGAAGCTACGTTTTGCCGTGGTGGCCACATTTCTCTGTGCTCATGGTGACCTCTGGTCTTAGGCACAGCAGGTACTGGTGTGACCCAAGGTGGTCAGCAGCTTGGTTTGAGATCTGGCAGGAAGACAGGGCTCAGCACTGGAGGGTGTCAGACCTTCAGTCTTGCTTTGGCTGCAGCCACAGACAGATTTGCCACCAGCCTCAGAGCAGATCTGAATAGAATGCAAAAGCAAATATTGTTTGAGGGCCACATCCAAACATAACAAAAGATGTACCTTCCTCCTCATGCAAATGTCCTTTGCAGACCTGGATTTCCCCCTTTCTGCTCTCACCAAGTTCTCTAACTGTGTGAGTTGCTGCAGACTGCTCTCTGCCAAGCTGTGACACATGCAGCTTCTGATCCCTCTCCTCACTTACATCCTCCTTCCAGTCAGGGCAAATGTTTTCTGCTATTCACAACTTCTCTCCTGCCTCATTGTGGCAGAGAGAGAGGGGCAGGAATGAGTGATATGATGGGGTGGGAGAAACATCAGTGTGGAACAGGGTTTTGCACACCGTGTCTGGGGGGAAAAAAAAAAAAGAGACCTGAAGAACTCCTGAATAAAACAGAATTGTTTTTCTTCTCTGTGTTTACTTTAAAGCATGGGGAGGGTGTCTCTATGTAGTATTTGGGCTGTTAATTTGGCAGAGACTGTTGTTAAAGGAAACCCACAGGAACTGTCGTTCAGGCCAGAGAAGCACTTTTCCAAGAGAGACTCTCAGATTCTCTGGAACAGAAAATAACACAAGGGCAACTTTAGCAAATAAAGGCTAAACCTTCTGGCACAGTGTTACTTTCTCAGCTTAGCAAGTTGTCATGTTCCTGCCAATGCACTGGAACTCCATTTAGCAAAAGCTGTTGCAGCCCATGAGTAGGTTATTTTTTGGTGTAGAGGTGTGGTACAATTCATTTTTCTGCAAAGAAGCAGAAGTAGTAATAAGCAGAAGGGAACCACATGAAAAAATACAACAACAACAACAACAACAACAACAACCCAAATCCAAAAAAAGCCCACTCCTATATGCAGAGTAAACCTTTTCTTGAGCTACATCTTTATCACTATTGTCAAGTTCTTGGCCACATATCTGTGCTCTTCCAAACGCCTTCTGGGTGGCAGCTCGTTGCTTTGCAGATCTTCCTTTCCCAAGGCAGGCCTAGAGGGCACGATGCCACAGTGTGCATGCTGTTGAATCTATGGAGTCTTTTTTTCTCAGAAAGCAGAAAGCTCTTCTCTGCTGAACACTTGCACCCTCCAGGAGGGCAACTGGATTACAAAGCTCAGCAACCCAGGGGCAGCACCAGGTCAGGTGAAAGACCTGCCTCTTGCAACTGGGGTCACATGCAGTACTGTAACCCCAAAAATGAAGGATGACTTAATCCTGAGACCTTCACACAGTCGCTTTTGAAGACTCCAGTGATTTCCTTTCCCTAAAGGTTCAGTGAGAGCACAAGTGTGGCTGTGAGAGTTTCTGTAAATGCTGCCCTTAGACCGGAGGGCTCCCAGAAGCAGAGATTCTACTACGTGCATTTTGTCCTAGATTTACAGACTCTAAAAAAAGTAAATCTCTGTGTCAGTGTGGACTGGTTTTTATAGTGCTTTTGCTGCTCTGCTCTACTGTGTATCATGGTGTGATTGTCAGATCGCATGCCCCAACAGAGGCATGAGGCAGAGAAAGGAGCCCTTGTTTACTCCTAAAGTAGTTCCCCTTCCCACATCTTATATGAAATAAAATGCAGTTCACTGATAGTGTTAAGAATCACCCTGGGAATGCAGGGAGAGGCTTTTCTCACTCATTATAGCAGCACTGCAAGGCTGGGCCACTATGTGCTTGTGTCTGCTCCAACACAAAAATGCTTATATACACTCAATTTTTTCCACAAACGTTGCACAGGTTTATAAGCTGGTGGGACAAGGAGGTGAGGGGAAAAAAAAAAAAAAAAAAAAAAGGAAAAAGAAAAAACAAAGGAGGGAAAAAAAAGAAGAGGAAAAAGAAGAAAGAAGGAATTTGCCTGAGGCAAGGGAACCACAAACACAGGGACAGAACTTCAACTCCCTGGCTGCCAGCCCAGCATTCACTCTCAGCACTGAAATCTCTCTGTGCCCTTGTCCACCAAAGCACCTGTGGGATTTCAGGTGGGAGGAATTTTGGGAAGGGTACAGTGCTGAGAAACAGGGAGACAGCAATGGGGAGAGTGAGATGAAGAAATCTGGGAGAGTCTGTACCTGGAGGAGAGCTGCTCCTCTTGCAATCCATCGAGCTGGGGTGCATTGACCCCTCTGTCCTTCCTTCCCCTCCCAACCCAAAGAAAGTCCCTGAAATCTAAGGTGCCACACAGCAAACAGTGCATGGTTAAGCTGCAAGAAGTGAATTTATTCCTTCTAGGGAATGGGAAAAAGAATAAAGTTGCATGTTAGTGACAGGTAGAATTTTGTCTTGCAATACCCATGCTCAATCTTGCCCTCTGCATGAAGCTGAGTGCCATGCTCTGAGGCTTGTGTGAAACTGAAGAGGGAAACTGTGAGTTTCCCTTTTCTTCTCTTACCCAAATCACAGGGACGCAAAGCGAACAAAGCACGGGAGCAAGGAGTGATAGGTGGGGAATCTTCGCTCCCCATGGCAGATCGGGCTCACAAGCACCTGCCTGACAGAGGAAACAGGCACCATCTGCTCTTCTGTTGCCATTTACTTAAGGGCTGGGGGGACTTTACAAAATCAGTGCAATGTGTTAAATAACCAATTTTAGCAGGCATTGGGTTTCCCCTGTGGAGTGATGGTGTGGCACCGCAGGTTTACTAGAAGCACTCCAATTCTTGGTGGCAGCAGGCATCTGCTGTCTGATTAAGATTTGCAGAAGTAGGTCTCCAGTGGCCAGTTTCAACATGGATTTAACTTCACCGGGGTCAGAGGTATAACTTGAGGGAGGAACTTTCTCGTCCAAGATCTTTAGTTAATAGCATCCTGCTAATTATGACTGAGTGCCGGGCTGCCGGCGAGTCCCCTGCCAGCCCTCAGACATTAACCGCTGGCTCGGGGGCCATTTGCTGGGGGAAGTCTGGCAGAGATGTGCTTTGTGCCTAAGCTGCTCTGCTGCTGCCGCTGCTGCTGCTGCTGCCTGAATTGCCTGAAAGGCCTTTGCACGGAGAGCTGTGAGAACTGCTGCTACAGGAGAGATCTTCATCTCTTCCACCGTTCAGTCTTTTGTCTGGCGACACTCGTGGCTGCATTAAAAACAGCCAGTATTCCGCCCACCACACATTTTTATTTTGTTCAAATGGATAGGCAGGGGGTTCAAATAGCTTCAGTTGTCTGGTGGTGGGGGTGGCTTGTTTCTCCTTTGGTGGTTTGTTGTTTTTTTTTCCCCCCTCTTTCTGGCTGTTGAAGCAGATTCGTTGGGGTTATTTCTTTGCAGAATTCTCTTCACATGTTGCAGATGTGCACCTTAGCTCATGAAACTGCATTTACCTCCCACTTCTGGACATGCCTTCTTGACATGAGTTAAATCCTTTCCTCAGTGGAAAACTTTGTCCTTCAAAGCAATTCCTCCAGTGAAAATGGTGTAAACTTCCAGATTTACATTGCTGAGAGCAGAATTAATTCTCTCAAATTTAAGCTGCTATCTTCCTGAGCTTTTAATTGTTTTAATTCAGCTAAATGTGCGGCTGTTAATCTCTGGCTAGGGAAGGTGAACAGAAAGTACAGAGTTCAAACTTGCAGGTTAATGCAATAAATCTCTGCATTATTTGTACAAACAGATGATTTCTGCACAGATTTAAAATGGACCAGTGGGATACAAGCTGCACACAACCAGTAGATGATATGTATTTTATACAGAAAAAAATATAGAGAAAGCTAAAGAATACATTGCTTGGATGTGCAAAATTAGCAAAGGCGTGAAGTTGCAAATAATATATTAAAAGACAAGTTTGGTGAGAAGGGTTGGAGAGAAGGAAGGAAAAGAAGGAAGGAAATGAGACAAAAGAAATGGAAATCAGATCCCTTGCCAGCAAACAGGCTGCATTTTAACTAGAAGGTGCTGTGGTGACAGAGAACTGGAGGGATGTGTAGGTGACTAGAGCAAAAAGCTGTGCTAAACATATTTACTGCAGGATTGGACCAGGATAATTTTTCTTCTATGTTTCTAATGGAAACTCCAAGCACAACAGGAAACCCACAGCAGTAATGACAAAAAGGAGAGGAATTTAAGGTGGAGAGACGTATGGAGGTAGCTTACACCTGAAACAAAGCTCCCCATAGAGTTTTCAGTGCAAGAGGAGGTACCGGGAAAGGAAAGGAGCTGTTGTTTGCTGATCTCGAATAAATGTCAGAAATACAAACACAAGTTTTTGAAGTGTAAAGCAGGAGCATTTCTCACAAAGGCATCTGTTTGCTGACAAGGCTTGTGACCACAAACGTAGCATTGTCCTTTCCAAAAGCATGAGTAGAGAGACAAAGAAAGCACTGCGAGAAGGAGTAGGCTGGGTTTATTTTTCCACCAATAACACCACTAACAGGACAAGAGGGCATGTTCACAGCACCAGGGCTGGGTGTTAACCTGCTTTCCTGGAGTGCTGTGCTGGGGGCTGTCTGCAGCAGGAGGAAGACAAGAAGCAGACTCTCTCTTGGTATTTGTAGCTGACATGTAAATAGGTACTCAGCAAACACTGACTCACATGGCAGAATTACAGTGCAGAGACCCAAAGGCCTGGCAAAATACAGTCCAGCCAACCCATTAGAAGAAACAAGGAAGCCCAAATAACTTTCACTATGTTATAAAAAATAATTATTTTTGTACAGATAAGTATGTTTTCAGAAGGAAAAAAAAACATCAAGGAAAAAATCAAACAACATAAACACCAAAACAGAAGACAGAGAAAGAAGCAGGTGGCATTCCACATTTCACATAGATCTGAGCAGCTGCTTGGAAGAATAAATCTGTAAAGGCAAAAGTTTTGCCTTGGGCACTGAAAACATTGCAGTATAGAGAAGCACTGGAAGACAGTATTTAAAATCTGTACCACTGATGTGGCAATGTTCTTGCCAGAAAGGTACATGCAACATGTCTGAGGTAGGTGCAAAGCACCAAGAAGATTTGTTCCCACTGAACAAACCAAAAATGATACATGGAGTAGGAGAACAATTAAAAAAAAAAAAAAGAAAAAAAAAGAAAAAGGTATATAATCCCCATTTGGATCAAGCAATGATTCTTAATATATGTCTACAAAAGATGAGAAAAACTGTCAGGAAACTGAAATATAGGGGTTTGTTTTTTAGAGGAGCTTTTCATGCAGAAAGGCCATTTTGATGAGACAATTTTCTCATCCCCTAAAGGTATGACAGTAATTTCAGACTTCTACCAAAATAGAAATGTGTTAGCAGTGTAAAGGCCAGGGCCAAGAGGAGCCTGTGAGGTATTGTCAGTGTAAGCAGCCATTTAGAGTGTACAGGGGTGTGCCTGTACTGGCTGCATCCCTGACCAGAGGTCTCTGAACACAGCTGTGACAGGATTTACAGTGCTGCAGCTGTGTTCCCCTGGCAGCTGGTAATCCATGCTGGACTGGAACTTGAAGGAGCTGGGCAGGAACTTCCCTGCCTTGGCTCTCTGACAGGGCATCCCAATTAAACTGTGAATCACATTTGTGTTTCTTTATTCCCTTGGGCATATATCGTGTATTTTGGTGAACCTTGAGTGTCTTACATGGTGTAAGGTTGCTTCAGATGGAAACAGGATCACAGCTGGGCTGTCATCTCAAAGTTTCCTCTTCCTGGGGATGAAGGATGCTATTCCCTCTGCTCCCCACTCCCCTTTACAGGACTACTGTAAAGCAGGGTTTGCCAATGAGTATAAAAAGCTGATGTTTTCACATGCATAAGAGGGTAAATGGAAACATTTGTCCTTTAGTCTCTTGGCTGTGGATAGCTGTTCCCTGCTCCAACTGTCTATGTGCCATTGGCATAAAGAGCTGCTTCAGAAATGGAGGAGTCTCTCTCCTCCAGGGCTATGGGAGAGAAGGGAAGACCCTTTCCCATGGTGGTGGGAGGAGGGTTAGGGCAACACAAAGAACTTTTGGAAGTTTTTCTGGTAAATGGCATTTTAAATCACTGTGCATCCCTTGCCTCAGTACTCTTCTTTGCCAGGTCTGCTCTGGGTATAGGGCTCCCTTTGCTTGGCTCTGTGAGGGTGGACAGAGAACAGCTGAGGGGAGGTTTTGTCTGGGATGCCAGCATGTTTTGTTGGAATCACTCTTTCCCTCATACACTTATGGCACTTGTGGCTTAAATCTTGGCATCTCTCAGAGGCAAAGCAGAAGCCAGATTGAAAAGTCTCTGACACCAGCAGTGAGCAGCCAGTGTGGGCTGGGCAGGGAACCAGACTGGTGCTTCCCTGGAGAAGTGAAATAACCCTCTGAAATAACCACAGTCACAAATGTCTGTAGTGTTGGCTGGCTGCTCACTGAAGGCCCATGGTGAAGATCCATCTGGCTTAGTTTCAGCCAGGAATCACCAAGCGTGAGCCAGCTGAGTGTAGGACAGGGAGGTGGGAAATAAGGCTGGGAAAGGGTGGATGTGTTCTGCACTGGGTCTGCCTGCCTTCCCCCATAAAAAGTGCCTGTGTGGCTCTCACACAGCCTAGTGGGATGACAAATGCATTGTCTGTTAGGAATTCTGTTGCAGGAGAACTCTGAGAAGCCTGGAGAAGCTGCGTTTGTAGCAGCGCCAAATGCTTGTATAAGGACATTCAATTCCTTTATCTCCCTTGTGAAGGTCTTACTGAACTCTGGCATACCATTGCACCTCCACTACTTCTGATCATGACTGTAGGGTGAACCTGTGAAGGACATGCAGGACAAGAGCACCACCCAGAGAGGGTAAAAATTAGAAGCCTAGCACCACAACTCTGTGCTTGTCACTGGCCCAGAGGTTACAGTGCCCCAAAAAAAGTAGCCTGTCTGTAAGCCAGGGGTATCCAGCATTCATTCATCATCTCCTTTGCTTTGCAGCACCTTAAGAATGACAAGGAAGATCTTCACCAACACCAGGGAGAGGTGGAGGCAGCAAAATGTCAACAGTGCCTTTGCCAAGCTGAGGAAGCTCATTCCCACGCACCCACCAGACAAAAAACTAAGCAAGAACGAGACGCTCCGGTTGGCCATGAGATACATCAACTTCCTCGTCAAGGTCCTGGGAGAGCCAGGCCTGCAGCAGACAGCAGTGGCAGCTCGAGGCAGCATCCTGGGCTTCTTCCAGCAAGCCCCACACTTGCAGAGCATGGAAGAGCTGACACTGATTGACAACTGTGGTGTCTCCTGTCCCGGCATGAGCAGCAACATAGCAGAGTGTTGGTCAGAGACATCATCTCCCTAGCAGACAATGAGATGCACAGTCTTTGTGTTAGTGTGATAGTCTCTCTCTCCTGGCAGAATCCATGGGTTCTTCCCCTATGTATTGTGATTATTTATTTATATTTATTGCTATTTAATTTGCATTTTTATTTAATAGGATAGGAAATCCTTGGTTGTGCAAAAACTTGGAAGTCCAGATGGAGAACTTGCGGTCTCTGGGAGTTTGGAAGGACTCTGCTGTCATGACAGAGTCCAAGCCAGAAGAGTCTTCTGCCCAGATCTCCTCCATAAATCAGAGCATCAAAATTCATTCAGTGTTTCTGACAGGAGAAGAAATTATTCTCCCATGTTATTTCAAGGAAACACTACTGAGATGGAAAATTATGACAGCACCACAAAATTTGTCCACAACAGACATCTGGCCTCAGTAGTGAAAGATTTTGAGAGATGTGATATTTGACACAGTCCTCCAAGAGTTGTTCCAGGGGCTAATTACACTCACTTTTGAACTTGTGAATCTTATTTCTAGCTTGAGTTTTTTTTTTTTTTTTAATATAAGTCCTATCCCTTGAACCTGGCTACATCTTTGTTCATCAGACTGGAGGGACCCCTCATGTCAGAGCAAATCACATTAAATAAAATTAAATGTTAGGTTAAAGCAAAAAGTGCCAGTTTAAAATGACAAAATACATAGTCATAGATGATTTTCAGTAAGTTCAACAGGCAAAGTAAATCTCCTCCATAGCAGTGACAGCGTGCATGTGAAGGAAGATGGCCAGCTATGCCTCAGCTGCCTTAAGAACCCATCCAAGAGGTTGGTGGCTCAGTGTCTTTGTTCTTCTGTGGGAGCTGCAGCAATGGGGGAGGTCCTGCTTTGGGAGGGAGGTCCCAGGACAAAGACCTCAGTGATGCACTGGACAACCTTTGTGGACAAGACTATGTCCATGGTTGTGCCTGCATACCTCGCTGACTGCCCTTAAACTCCCTGCTTTCACCTGCTCTAGCTGAGGTTCTCCCACCTGGATACTACTTGAAATGGGCCAATGGAGCAAGGACAAATAAATTGGTGTAAATATCTCCCATTTCTGAGTCATTTCCCTGTAGCAAAAGCACCAAGCATCATGCTGTAGGTGTTTAGATGATAAGCAGGATGAAAACAAGTTTCATGAAAGTGGCCACTGTGGGTTATTGATGCCCACAAAAAAATCCAGTTTAATTTCCTGACTGAGTTATAACCTCTGCCAGCCAAGGCCTGGTCTGCTAATGTGAGTAATGAGCAGCCCAGAGCAGCAGAGAAAATGATACCAGGTTTTACTAGAAGGGCTTTCTGATGAGATCCTGCTCCCACTGACACAAGTCCCTCTTGATTTCTATGTGGACCAAGGTACATGTCAAGGCTTAGAAAAGACAATTGTTCATGACTTGTGAAGAAATGCAGCTCCCGTAGACCAAGGCATGGTTCTGTTTGTTCATGAGACAAAGAGGTGCTTTCAGAAAGCAGAAAGGGGTTTGTGCATGCAGCATGTACAGCCCTTCTGCATGAGGGGATTTGGCACCTGAAGCTGAGCTGCCTTTCAAAGCCTCACCAATCATCAGGTGCACCAAAGAAGCCAGGGCTGGGTCCTGCTTTGGGAATGTTGAGCTGTCTTCAGCATTGACAAAAGCCAGGGTCTGACAAGAACACAGCTCACCCCATCCAGCGCTGGTGCTGTAAGGTACAGGCATGCCAGTGGACAAATTCTGACCAAAAGAAAGAAAGAAAGAAAGAAGGAAAGAAAGAAAGAAAGAAAGAAAGAAAGAAAGAAAGAAAGAAAGAAAGAAAGAAAGAAAGAAAGAAAGAAAGAAAGAAAGAAAGAAAGAAAGAAAGAAAGAAAGAAAGAAAGAAAGCTGAAAGGGTTCATGTTGATTTGGTTTCGCTTCTGAACACTGCTAGTGGTTTGCTTATCGCTGAGTTTGTGAGCTGTCAGGATGGCCCTGGGGAGCAGCTGAGTGGAAAGGCACAGAGAGTTCTTTGCACAGTTTGTTTCTCCTCACCTCTGCCCACCTTAACGTGACTAAATGGAGCCACAGCATCTTCTGCATGGCACCTCAAGCGTAACGAGCCACGACCTCCTCCCAGCTTTCCACCGGCTTGCTGGAGTTGCAGCAGGACAAATTAGTCCAAGTAAATCAGAGCACTTCCTGCTGAGGCATGCTGGTGCTGTTGGGTCTATCAGTCACTTGCTATCCTAGGAAACACACATCACCAAGGCAAGGAAAAACATCTTGTGAGCAGCTGTCATACTGGGAAGGGGAAAGAAAACCTGGCAATTTTGTAACATAACATGCTTGTTGTATTTTCTATGCTAAAAACCTTCCCCTCTTGTTATTGCTTTGGTTCATATCACCACTTTCTTTGATCTCCTTTCAGTTTAGGGTCTCCCTACTGTCACATTCAGCGAGTATTTCCCTAGATCTCTCTACCAAAGATTTTTTTTTTGGTCAAGTTTCTTCTTTGTGTTTTGGGGATTTCTGATCTGTGTGATCATGAACAAATGCAGTGCAACTGGTAACACTTTGTGCTATATGATGTTATTTAACACCTAATATATTCCAAATAAATTATTTAAGAAACTAATATTTGTCTCTCTAAAATTTCATTTTACATTTGCATATCACTTGGTAGAGGATCCCAAAGACATTAGTAGTTTCCAGCAGAGGATCCTTCTACCATCTCTTATGCAAGAGTCTTGATGGCAGAAACAACATTATCAGATGATGAATAATGACAGGAATTCTTTGTTTATTACAATTTCTTACACTTCTGAGTTGTATTGCATTTCCATCTATGTGCTAAGAAGATTTTGACCAGCCCTTGAAAAAGACAAATAACTAAAATTTCATTATGCAACATTGTTATTTATCTCTTCCAAACATTCACAATTCAAAATATTTTAATCAAATAAATTTTAAAAAGCATAAAATACCCTAAAGAATTAATTTGGAGTCCACTGTTATCTGGAGATGTTCAGATAGGCACAATCTGAAGATTCAAACTGGAGCCCATGTTCAGATATAAAAAAAAAATTAAAGTTGAGGGGAGCTTAGGATGTAAAGCTATTTTTTCTGGCTGATATCTGGTGGGAACAACTAATCCCCAATTGAATCTGAGGGTGCAAGAGGGAGAGGAAGCACTGGGGTGACAGATACAAAAGTTGTGAGGAAGAGATGGGAAATCACTGGGACACAGGGACAGTTTCAGTTTCATGCTTGATTGGATGTCTCACATCCCTGAGAGTGTTCTGAGGTACACCAAGACAGGAACTTCTGCACAAAATGTGTGCCAGAAAAGCATTGTCTTGAGGAATTATATATAAAAGTCAGGAAATCAGCAAATGTGAGGTTCAAAATGTATTTATGTGTGACGCCCAATCTGTATTTATACTAAGCAAGGCAATGTCACCTTGGAGAGAGCCCTCTGCTTCCAGCAGGTGATGCCAAATTAGTTTGTATGACGAGGACCTTGTGGCAATCCCTGCTCTAGAATAGTGTGTGGTACAGCCATGCCAACACAGTGCTGTGGGATAACAGGACCTGTGCCATGGAGCTGTACCAAGTTATGTGGAGGTGGCTGAACGACTCTCAGATATGTTGCTGCAGTGGCAAAACCTTAGTAGAAATGACAAAAATATCCGTAGTTCTAAGGACCCTGCTTGTCCCCTAGTTGTAACTAGCAGTGCTGTACAGGGCTCTATGAAAAGCATTTTTAAAAATTTTGTAAATTTTTTTTATTATTATTTTCTTGTGAAGTTATGGCTTTCAATATGGCAAGGAATACCAGCTAAGGTGGCATTTTCTAGAAACACCCTTGGTATCTCCTGCTACAAAAAGGTGTGCTGAAAAGATAAAAGAGTCATGGCCTGCTCCAACCCACGGTACTCCTGATGTGCACAGAAGGTGTGAGGCATGCTCCTGCAAACTTGTGATGCAGAAATCTCAGTGAGACACTCCTTTACTTGGAATTTTTAACAGGATCAGTGGAAGAATACAGCTGCACATTTCAGCTCAAATGAGGATTACTTTCTCCAGAGGCAGGGAACAGGTTCTGCCACTGTTCACCTTTCACAGAGCCTAAGGGAACTGATGCCAGGAGAGGTGCACGGTCACTGTACACTGTTCCTAATAGCCAGGAACAAGTGTGCAGCCTGCTGTCCATCACACCCATCATGTCCACGTTCTCAATATCCCCACTAAGGCTGTGGAAAATAACTGAAGTTGGATAATTGGACCAGTAGGGAAAGGAATAAGTTGCAAATGTATCTTGCAAGGATGCTGTACTCTTGTGCACATATCCCAGTGATGGCCAGCCTGTAGTTCGAGGAAGGGCAGGTCTGCAGTCTGGGTATGCCTTGAAATTCTGTGGATTCAAATCCTGGACTGGACAATGCACAGTGAGATCTCACATCTGTGTGGTGCGTTGTGGTTTCTGGAGTATTGCCCATGCTGAGGAAGACTTTGTGGTGAGGCTTGTACTCAGCAGCCTTGTTTGCTGTATCTTGTCTAAATCAGGGGGGAGGAGGGTACAATGATCATCACAGAGCAGGACTCACAGGATTCCTGAGACAGGCACATTAAATGGCAAAGCAGAGTTGTTTTACGACACCAGCACCTTTTTCTGAACAAGAAGTAAAGGTGTAGCACCAATGTGTTTCACAGGCATATGATTCATGAACCATTTAGGAACTTATCTTTCAGTATCTAACCAGTTCCCACAAATTTCTGTGCTGCTAGGGAATGATATGCAGTGACCATGGCTAAAGCAGTGTGAGCAAGGCAGATCTGACTTTTGTTCTTTGAAGGCTGGGGGATGAAAGGAGGTGGAGAGAATGGGCGACTTAACTACTGACCTGTAGGGCAGGGGTCACTTGGGAGCCAGTCTTAAATCTAAAGGTCATCAACACAGTGACAGAGTCTAAATCCACCACTTTTCAAGGGTGTAATTGTATTTTTAATACAGCAGGTGCTGAGAGAATCAGAGGGAAGAAGGTGGGTGGAAGAAGCAGCTCAAAAAAGTATTTGGGTTACAGAAGGTAGAGATTGCCTTGTGCCCAGTCAATACCTATATCTGGTTGAATTTATTCACTTTTGTTCTTTGTGTAAACCATGGGCAGCATTGTCTTTGCACTCTGAGTTGGCCCAGATCTTCTCTTCTGTAAGGAACAGGGCCTCATCCCATTGTACTTTCTATTGCATCCCTTTCCATATGTGCATACCAACACACATCCCATCCCCGAACACTTTGTTTCACTGCCGTGGGCTGCAAACCCAGCAGAGGACAAGAGAGGACCCCATAATAAACTTCTTTTGGAGAAGAGACCCCTCAGCACTGAGAGCCAGAAAGAGAGGTGAAGAGCAGCCAACCTTTCCTGGGTACATCTGTCCTGCTGAGTGCCAATGTCACAAAACAGCACAGAAGAGGCTTGGGATGAAGGGCAGGAAGAAGTCAGTGAGACTCCTGGGGGTCTCAGCGTGGACTGCCCTGGGATGGTAAGTCTGGCTTTTATGCTGGCAAGCAATGCAGAGAGGTACTCACAAGCACAGAGCAGCAGAGGTTTCCCATGCACACACCTTTCTGCAGGTGGCTGGGGGCACAGTTTCAGAGCTGGGGAAGGTCCCTCACTTTCTCTGAAATTCCCTACTCTACATCTTGAAAGGCAGACTCTTAGGTAGCCTAAAACCTTAATGAAAAGCTAAAGGATGACAACCTGCAGTAAGCAAGTCTCCAGGGAGGCATCCTGCTTCCAACCCTGTCTGTAGACATTGATTAGCATTGATTTTCTCTTGGTGACTGTATTTGGCAAACCCTGGCAGACAGCAGTGCTCAGTCCTGGAGCTGAGAAAGGCCAAGAGCAGACAATATTAACTCTGCCTTCAGATCACAGCAGAACTGCTGTGCTCTGATACATTGATTTAAAACCAACCAGAACGTAACCTACAGATTCCCTCAGCGCAAGGCTTCACAGCACTAAATTCCAGCTTTAAAAAGCTTTACACTTGCTGGAAAGACCCGAACTCTCAAGAGGAAAGTGCAATGCCTAAAAGCACCTTGAGTGGAGGCTATCAGACCTAGGTAACCACAGGATCTCTGACCAGCTTACTATGACCTGAAATGTTTTACTGCCTGTAGATTAAAAGGTATTTCAGAAGGAGGAATCTGGTCCTGCTGAGAGGCTTTGCAATGATCTTTGTGGGACTGAATGGCAAAAAGTCAGCTGCCAGTTGAGAGTTCCCTACAGAGAGAGTGAGCTTGGCAGATTGGATTTGCCAAGAGCACTTGGTGCTGGCATAGCCTGCTTGGGTGGGAAACATTCCCACCACTTGAAAGGGAACTGAAATAACTCAATACTGAAGGGAACTGCCTGCTTTGGCTCTTTCTCCTGAGCTCTGCTGCAAACATTTTTCCCAAATTTTCAGGCACAGAAGAGCAGCCAGCTGCTCTCTAGTGAACATGCCCAGCCACTGTGCTTGGCACAGGACAGCCCAATCTCAAAGGCCACATTTCTGCACAGACATGTGGAATGCAAACAGGTGTTCCCCAGCTCTTAGGTTTAGAAGTGAGAAAGTCATAGCAGAATAATTTTACCTGTCAATTTTGAATGGAATAACTGAGCAGACACAGAAAACACAAGGAAAACAGACATGTCTGTCTTTATATCTTTCTGTCTATTATCTATTGATCTATCTTACCTTTATAATCTCCTCAAAATCTATTTAAGTTCATTTAAGGTCACATGCAAACAAAAAACCACAATTTTTGCCTTTATAATCAAAATTATTCTTCTTTCAGCCTAAAGAATAATGTAAGTGAAAAAAATGAAAACAAGACAGATTGTCAGTGAAAGCATGGTAGATGAATTAACAATGCCTGACATAATCTGGATGGACACTACACTTGCTGAAGGGGCATAAACTTCTTCTCTATGATTCCTGTATATGTCAGCTACAGACAAAAGAGTAACATCACCTTGTTTCTCTTACATCTAGCAAGTAATTCAAACTGCTAGTTAGGTAATTCTGAAGTAGTGGCTCCTACGAATTTCAAATATTTCCCCGAAGTCCAAACTACTGAACCAATACAGACATAAATTGATTATATGTTCCTGATTATCAAATATGCTTTCTATTTCCCTCAATGGTACAGCTGTAAGTTACTAAAGTCAAATTTTTAAGTTCAAGGAAGTGAAAATACTGCAAAAATAATAGTAAAAAAAAGTTTCTTTGCTATTTATCACAACTTCATCAGTTAAATATTTCTTTGTGGGGTGCTGTTAATATAAATCAAATGAAAGACTGTACTTCTTGAAAACTGGAGGTTCGAGTTAGGCAGGAGTTTGTCATAAATACTGCCTCAAAGCTTGACTTACCCTGACATTTATGTTTCCTTTTATCCTGAGTCTCTGAAGTACTGAAAAACTCTAAGGCTGGGAATGTCAGTAAGACTCTTGGTCTTGAGGGCTCAACTTAAAACATTTTAGGGTTGCCATGACTGCTTTTTGGGGTGTTTTTCTTGTAATCATTCTCCATGCATGCTTTTAAGATACTTCAGAAAGATGAGGGTGACTGGTCAGACAATTCAGCTGGAAGAGCTGGTAGTACAGAAGCAGCCTGAAGATACTTTTAAAAACAGGCACCTTCAAGTCATTTAATCTCATGTTCCTGAATACACAAGCATATAGAGCCCCTAGCTGCTTTTAAAACCTGTGGCTATGGATTTGAGTCTTGAGTCCTCTGGGAGCATTCATTTCACAGCATGGGCAGAAAGAAGAGAATTAGGGCAGGCACTAAGGCAATCAAGCAGATTGTTTACTACCCTTAGCAAGGCAAGTCCACCACAGAAAATGCCCAGGAACCCCCCACCACAGACACATACCCTGCCCCTAGACAGTTGGCTTTTTTTCCTACCATGTTTCTTATCAGTCTCCTCCAGAGATTCTAAAAGTCTTATCTTGATAGGCCAGATTACCAAAATGATCTCCTCTCCACAATGAATAGAAATCAAACTGTTTTCCTCTGTCAGCAAACCATACCTTCCCAGTCCAGATAGTTGAATTAATAGAACCTGTCCTATCCTGTCCTGTCTTCTCTCCTTTCCTCTCCATCCCAGCTCTCCTGTCATCCTTTCACTGTCCTTACCCTTCCCCCAATTAATTCCTATGCTTTAATACCATCTAAGAGTCCTTAGTGAGAAGAGGATCTGCTTGCTATGCAGGTGCAAGTTTTCAGCACCACAGCACAACAGCAATGCCACCCGCTCTGCCCTCCTCAGGGCTTCTCTTTGTGAGCCACTTTTTCTTTTCTTCCTTTTCAGCTCCATGCTGAACAACCCCATGCAGATAATCTGATTATGCTAATTTGTACTTCATGAACCCAAAGTAAGGGGATCTGTGGAGGGTGAGCTGGGCTGGGGATAAGGGTGGTGAGGGCAGGAGAGAGGTTGGGGAGGGGGGTGCATAGACAATGGGTTCAAGTCAGTTAACAAAAAAAGCCGTCTGTATTGCCAAACAAAGCACACTCCGGGTAACCCCTTGCTGCTCTTGACAATTTAGAGTGTCCCAAACTGGCCTGCACCACTGAGCAGAAAAGGGAACACGGAGAATATACAATGAAGGGGCACAATGAGAAGTCTGTTTCCTGTTGAATGTTGCTTTTTTTTCTCCCCTCCTTAACTAATCCTTCCTAGTTGAAGTACGGTCCACAAATTGTCAGATGGTAGCTATGGCACTAGACAGCTTCTGAGCACACACATCCTCATCTGTCCAATTAGACTGATGATGCACTCGAAATTTATTGAATAACAGGCAGTGACTTTGCAGACACAAGCTCACAACCCCCAGAGTGGACTCATCCCTCTGCAGGAGCTGACATCGTCTTTCCTGCAGCTGGAACTGGTAAGGAAACAACTCGGAGAAAAAACATATAAAGGGTATGGAAAAAAATATTTTCACAATTAAATCCCAAAACTGTTTGCATTGGCAGGGACCTCGTGAAATCATTTGGCCTAAGCCTCCTGCTCAAGCCATGTTACCTAGAGTTGTTTACCCGGGACTGTGCCCAGTCAAGGATCTCCACAGATCCTTTGCTATTGCAATGGAAAATGGGAGAGGGAAGGAAGACAGTAGCTCTGCGGTCCACTTTAAACAGGACAATTTCTCTTTCTCATGCAGAACAGACTATTTGTTCACACCTGCAGTGCTAAGCAGAACACCTCTGGACATCATTCTATGAAAGCATATGGAGGAGAAAAAATGACTTTCCTGAAGCTGTCATCTCAGGTCCAGTCTTGGGTTTAGCTTTTGCATTAGGGAAGTAAACATGAAGTTTACTTGATAGGGTAGAAAATACGCAGTATCTTGCCTGCATTGCTCTTCTTTATTTGAGATCTCATTTGCTGAATGTGTAATGCATTAAAAGGCATGTGTGAGCATTTAACAAAATTAGCTCTAAATAACACTGTGAATGGAGCAACTTAGCAAAGGAGCAGAAAAAAAAAGCATCAGAAAGGTAAGATTACCAGGTCAAATTCAAGTATAAAGAGTATTTTGAAATTGTCAGATGTTGATGGAAGCATGGAAGTGTCACTTGCTTTTCTTCCTGGGAAGCAGGGAAGTTTATCAGATGTGACCCAAACCAAAAAGTATTTTTATGAGATGTGTAACATTTCACATAAATAGATCTGATTAAAAAAATAACTTTAAATCTGAGACAATCACTAATCCCAGATCCTAGGCTCCCTGAATGGTGGATGCCTGGAGCTCTTGGAACACTTAAAATCCACTGATATCTACTGAACTTTAAATACCTGGGCTTTTGCCCTACTGATGTATGTAACAGAGAAAAGCCAGTGAATGCAGCAGGACTTACTGCATGGAAGTAGTTTGAGGCCTGGTCATTTGTACTGTTTGAGGTCTTCCTGTATCCTTTTCTTCTCTTCTTTAGCAGCTGTTGGGTGAGACCAGACTGGCAAGGAATTGGCAAAGTAGACAGAGTAAGTACCATAATCTTGAGGACTTTTGCCTAGCTGTGTGTCCATGACCTAAGGGAAGACACCATGGAGCTCCAGGATAGAGCCAGCAGCATTGGCTACAGCTGCTACAGTCCCAGGCTTCACCTAGGAATGAACACTGTGCTGCTGCTTCAAAGGCTGTAGGAGAAATTTTAAATGGATCCTTAAATATTTGTGAGACTCTAATGTGCCGTGAGGGAGGAGTGATCTGAGGTGGATCTAAGTCAACACCATTGCTTAGTTTGAAAAAAACAACACTATTTCTCCACTTTGCAATTTAGATTGGCACTAACCAGCAAGGAAGGAAAATAAACCAGAGCGATGCTGTGTTAGCAGAAAATTGTCTGTGTAAACTTCCCATGATTTATTTTCTCTTTTTTTTTTCAGAAAATCTGAAAGAAGACAGGAGGTGACCTTCTGGAGGAAAACTGGAAAAAGAAGGAGGGTAACAGGAGTGATGAAATTGGAAGGTACACAAAGGTAAAGGTGGGGCCTGACTATAAGAGTATTGATTAAAGGCGTGCACAAGGTGACAGAAGTGGAATGAATAGCCAGATTCTCAGAGGCAGAAAGGAGAATGAGAGGGGTACTAAGCCATACGTAAATGCTGAGGATGGTGTGGAGAAAGCAAGAAAACCAGGGAAATTGTGGGGAGTGACATTGAAAGAAATATGCAGCATTGATGAATGTATGGTGCTGGTGAGAGAGGAAACAGATGAAAATGTACTAGAAGATCAAATTAAGCAGCTTTATGGGGAATAAAAGACTGTAGGAAAACAGGGCAACAGGGCAGAAAACTGGAGCAGAGGAAGAATTTGATTGGAAGGAGACAGATAGCAGTGTGGCAGATGGCTACAAATCACAAACGTGGCAGGATGAAAGCAGACAGTGGGAAAGTCTATTTCCATATGTGACAAAGATTACTATTTTCACCTGACTTGATTTTGATGCACAGACTTGAGTTTGAGAGATCTTCTGAGAAGATAAAAATACTTAACCTAATAATTCATTAAAAAAGAATATTTCTAATTTCTTGATTTGGGGAAGAAGAGTAAGAGTTTTGAGGCATACTGATGATACATACTAAAGAAGTTCTCCTCCTTTTTTTCCCCTAGGGCACCATTTTTGAATTCCAGGCCACTCTCTGTAGGACCCCAACAGACATTATGAAATAAAACACTAAATAAACATATTCCACAACTTCACCAGCTATACTTTCATGCTAAGTACACAGACCTTTTTTTTGCTTTAAACACAAAATTAGCATAATCCTGGTGAAAAGTACTCTGGAGGATGTGCAAGTTGGGTAACTATTCAGCAAGTGTTTACAGTGGGGTTTTTAAAGATTTTGCCCACTCCTTGGGCAAGAGAGGCAGTTCAGGCTTGTGCTTTGATTCCACATTGAACTTTCCACTCATACATTACAGCAGTATATTACCCAGTCCATCTTTAAAATCCTTATATGCACACTGTGCTGCTCAGGTCTCATTACTAGCCTGCTCCCAAGAAATGAAGGAAGGGGCTTCCTGTGAATGTTCTTGCAGTGTAAAATCAGCAAAACACAAAAAATTGTGTCCCCCCGCCACACACAGAGACAAGTATACCTAGCTTACAGACTAATACCATGCGCTCACACTGTCACAGTTCTCTCAACATCTGTATACTTGGCTCAAGAAAGAACAGGATTATTTCAGGTGTTTTATCCCCTGCAATCCTTAATTATTGCTGAAATATCTATGACCGCTGGAAAATTGATCAAATTTTAATTTTTCTTATTTGTTACTCTACTTTTACTACACAGACTGTGTTTTGTGATCTGATTTCTCTCTGGTGGCTTCCTCTATGCTCTGCTCTGCTAAGATGCCACCCTGAACACAAAGGAGTCTCTCCCTGACGACCAGCAATCTCAGAGAAACTGCTGCTCTTATTTCCTGCTGGAGCTGGAGGTGGAAAACTCACCAAAACATCTTTCTAGTTTAACATGCTTTCCCACCTCACTGCTATGAGATCCACCTCCACTCCAGCTACCTCTGTGTTGTTTAACCCCAGCTACCAGCCCAGCCCCACGCAGCCAGTCTCTTGCTCTCCCATCTGTGGGACTAGAGAGAGAAATAGAATGGTAAAAGTTCACAGGTTGGAATAACAACAGTTTAATAGGAGAAGCAAAAGCTGCTCACATAAGCAAAGCAAAACGAGGAATGAATTCCCTGCTTTCCATGGTTGGGCAGGTGTTCAGCACCTCCAGCAGAGCAGGGTTCCATCACGTCACAGTGACTTGGGAGGACAAATGCCATCACTCCAAACGTCTCCCTCATCCTTTTTCCGCCCCACTTTATCCACTGAGCATGATGTCACATGGTCTGGAACATCCCTGGGGTCAGCTGGGGTCACCTGTCCCAGCTGGGTCTCCCCAGCACAAGGAGCAGCAAAGGCCTTGGCTTTGTGCAAGCCCTGCTCAGCAATAACAAAAACATCTCTGTATCATCAACCCTGAGCTCAGCACAAATCCAAAACACAGCCCCACACCAGCCCTGGGAAGGAAACTAACTTTACCCCAGCCCAAACCAGCAGAACTCTGCTTTAGAGAGCAATGTTCCGGGTGCAGTGACAGTGCAATATTATATATTTGAGCACCTGACCGAATATTGAAAATTCAGGCAGGTACTGCTGATCTGCTGCAAAATAGCACCAGTAGAGGTACCACTGCTGGCATGTTAAAGACTTTGAGTATAGCTACACAATTTTCAGGCACAGTGGTGGCTGCAGTGCAGATGTTGCCGGCCCAAATTATGATTTCTTTTTTAAAATGGTCACTGCCATTTTTATTTCTCTCCCTCTCCTTCTGTGACCACATACGAGATTTTCTGAGTAGTTTTCTGAGTAGTTGCTTCACTGGCAATGAAACAGATGCCACTCGGTGGGCATAAACCAGTACTGCAAGGATTAGAAACGACTACATCGTTTTAAATCCCATCAGTAGCTTCGTGGCTGCAGCTGCACGGACACAGAGCTCTACGCAGGGGAAAACAAAATAATGCTGAACTGGTTTCTGCCCCAGAATGCAGCTTACTAATGCATTAAGTCTTATTACCTATAAACTGGGGCGAATCGATATTCTGCTCTAGAAAACAAACCCTGGTGTCTGTGTCTGCTCACAAGCACAGCAGAAAATAAGAATTAGATTTGTTAATGACAAGGCTAGTAAGAGATCACTTTGACTAAATTAGAATCTCTTCATGTAGATGAAATGAAGATGGAAATGGCCAGGAAATAGAAATGAGCTGCATGCACATGGGTCAATTGTAAGGGAGCAAATGAGTCACTGGATGCACAGAAAGAAAGAGACACTGAGAATAGGAACTTATTCTGTGAATATGGTATTGATAAAAGGCAAATCAATGAAAATAATAGCTTGCTCTTCATAGCAAGCCGAAATTATTCTGGGAAAAGTTCAAGTGTTTGGTATATTGAGTGGCGTAAACCTTTTCCCCGGAATGGTTCTACAATTCCAGTTATTTCCTGAAATTAGTTCTTGGTAGGCAAAGAACAAGTTCAAGAGCACCTGTGAAAGTTGCATGTTTTCAGACTGCTTTGCTTAACTTCACCATACAGCGTGCAAAATTTAGAGCCATTAAGAGTTCTTTTCACCAGTGTGTGGAAGTTGAATCAAAAAGACAAAAATGGTGTAGGGAAAATTTAGTAGGGAAAAACCAGCAAAAATCTCACAAACAAGTAAACTTAACTTCCATCTCGCGGTGGGGGCGGGGGGGAAAGGTTAAAATGCAGAAAATATGAGAACAACAAACCTTAACAGTGCTCCGTCAAGAACAGCATTAAGTTAGTGCACTTTGGCTTAGGCGTGACAAAACTGTAGCTTTCCAATGTCTGAAGGGAGCCTGTCAGAAAGATGGGGAGACTATTTACTATGGCATGTAGTGAGAGGACAAGGCGGGAAACGGCTTCATACTGAAAGAGAGTAGACTAAGATTAGGTAAGAGGAAGAAATTCTTCCCACTGTGGGTGGGGAGGCCCTGGCACGGGGTGCTCAGAGAAGCTGTGGCTGCCCCATCCCTGGAAGTGTCCAAGGCCAGGCCACATGGAGCTTGGAGAAACTTGGGATTGTGGAAGGTGTCCCCGCCCATGAATGAGCTTTAAGGTCCCCTCCAACCCAAACCACCCTCATGATATGACTTTCCTTCAGCTCCTTCAAGTTAGCTAGTCTGGTGAACAAAGAAAAAGCAAATGTCACGCATCTTGGAGTTGAAAACATTTCACTTGGGAAGCCACGAGCAAACAGGTCTTATGAAAATACGGTGGGATTGGTGCAACACTGGGCACAAATCTTTCAGCAAGCACTTAGCAATGGCCATCACCATCAAAATGGAAGTATAGATGTGTTAAAATACTTATGGTGAGGTCTCCCCAGGATCTGGTGTACATGAATTCCACCAGTACCTGGTGGTTAGATGGCATCAGCCTGGGAAACACCATATGTAGAACCCACCGTACACGCTGGTAATGCTAAATATTCTTGATGAGATTCCGAAATACTGAACAGGGAGGAAAAACAGAGAAAGAAAACTGTATCAGGGTTAAGTGCAGCGACCTGCGCACCACATGCGCAGAGAACCAGCACAAGCGCAGGAAGGGCTCTGGGGAAGGCCACAACCGATCTCAAACCGTGCATGGAGCAGAACTATCAGTATTTTGACCAAACGAAAAGCAAACACAAGACACAGCACGCACCTCGGCCGCTGCGAGGGCCGAGCCGCGGGGCTGAAGGAAGGGAGGGGCCCAGGAGGTGCCGCCGTGCCCGCCCCTCCCCGCCCCGCGCTGACGGCGGCCGGGAGCGGCCAAGCCGCGTCCTGCTGGCTCGCCCGGCTCCGCCGTCCTGGGCAGCCGGTCCCGGAGCTCCCTGCCCAGCCATGGAGCTGTGGCAGGTGCCGCTGAGCTTCTCCCGCCTCCGCATGTTCCCTTTCTTCGACCTGGCGCATTATGTCGCCTCCGTCCTGGCGCTGAAGGAGCAGCGGGGTGAGCGGGGCGAGGCGGGACGGGGCGGACACCCCACACCCCCATCCCAATCCCGGTGTTCCCCCGTGTTCCCCGCGTGTCCCGCGGGGTGCCCACCCCCGGCAGGGTGAGGATGGGGCCCCGAGGGGAGCCCATGGCCGTGAGAATGGGATTGTCTGCCGCCTGTGTTAGTCTGTCCATAAGCCATGTCTCATTCCCCGCAAAAGACACCCAGCCAAGCTTTTCTCACTTTCCAGAGCTTCAGAGGCGCTGGCGAAATCGGCCAAGAGTTTCGTTGAAAATCTTTTTAATTCTTTATTCAGTTACTTATTTGCTTGTTTCATTTTTAAAGTCTCCGGAGTAAAAGGGCTGAGGCCCCTCGAAGTTGGGTTTATGGGTGCAGAGAAAGTGTGTATAACACAGGCCAATATCTCTGTGCCCAGAATTGCATCTGGGAGGGGAGATTAACTAGCCTACATCCTTCACACACTCTGTTTGTGCAGGGGGTTGTTAAGGTAATTCTGCCTTGTAGGAAACAGCTCAGGACCCTCATTTGGTAGGTCCTGTGCCGTGGCTTGTCAACCCCATAGACTGTAAAGTGAAGTTAGCAAAGCTTTCCACTTCCACTAATGAGGTTTGGTGTGAGAGCACATTGTGGCATTTCAGCCTCTACATGTCTCTTCCAGAAAATCTGCACTGTGCCTGTTAACCCCAAACCTGGTGGGTTTTTTGTTTGTTTGTTTGTTTGTTTGTTTGTTTGTTTGTTTTTTGTTGTTGGTTTTTTGGGTTTTTTTTGGAGGGGTTTGTTTGTTCGTTTGTTTGTTTTTGCTGTCACAACTGTAGGCACTGGCCTTGTTTCAATGTTTAGAATTAAGCTACTTGTGGTGTGAATTTAGACATGTTTACAGTAACTCTGCATCCCAGGTGGTAACTGTGTAAGAAACCGAGGTGGCTTTTGGGATTATAGTGCAAATTTGGGAGCTGCTGCTTGCCTCAGCGTTCTAGGGTTCTGCACTGTTTAGTAAGAGCTTGTTCTTTGGTCCCTTCCTAAATGTTCCAAGGTGAATTCTGACCTTTTGATGAGGAAATGCACTTAACAAACCGTGAAGACTGGTATAAAATGCTTATATATTCCAGAATCTTCACCAAACTTTGTCAATGCTGCTAAAACTATTAACGGGTTCTGGCCTGTGGCATTGTGTAATGTGTCTTTTCCATTTAAAAAGGGAATTTCTGACATAATCATGCAATACCTTTAAACTTTCCTCTGGAATGGCACACCTAAAGACCAGGATGAGAGACCTCTCTGCTTTGCATCAGCATAGTTTCAGTGAGACAACGCTTACGGAAAGTAAAATTGATGTCAGAAGTCTGGTCAGATGATGCTTGTATTTTTTTTTTTTTTTTCTCGGCTTAATAGCTGGATAGTTAGAACTCTTGAGTACTTTTTAATGCTTGGAATTAATAACTGTAATCCAGGTGACTGCCTGCTGGCCTGTTTCTCACTTCCCAAGTGGTTTGAACTGAGTGTTAAATCATAACTGAAATAGCAGTTATTATGAATACTCAGTATGGATATATTATTGTTGATTAATGCTGTCCAGGCTTTATGTTCTTTTTGGAAACTTACAACAGTAGCTATATTTGAGAGGGAAATAACAGGATAGCCTTGAGTGCCTGGTGATGTAAGAAGGATGTGGTCAAGTTACAACCACATTTATTTTATCCCAGATTACTGTCTCATTAAAATACCAACCCACCCCCACTGCTTAAAATCAGATTCAGTGTGGGCATTTGGATCATGGGTGCATGCACACTAGCTGGGATTTTTGCAATCTTCCTAGCCAAGCTTTCTTGCTCCCTTGTGACAGCTGGCAAACTACAGCAGTGACAACCAACTGTTGCTTCCTACGTGTTTTAAAATAGGAGATCTTGATTAGTGCTTTCAGGATGGCTTAGGAGTTGCTTGCTTGTAACTCCAGCCAGTTATGGAACTGTCAATTTTCTTTATTTAGGATGGAGAGACAGCAAAAGATGTTGATGGTTGAGGATGTGTCATATTCAGTTTGTTCTTGACATTTTTGTATGATGTGTTTCAGGTGACCTGAAGAGAAATTATTTCTTCAGCATAGTTTTTCTCTATTAAGTCTGACTTTCTAAATCCTTTATCTTATCAATATTATCAATATTAATATCCTTTATCTTATCAATCCTTATCAATCTTGTATGTGGTTGAATGGAATACTAAAAAAACTTGTACAAATCCTCCTGGTTTGCTCGCTAGATGTGTGTGTACTATGCATTCTTGATTGCCTATTTGGAACATGCTGAAAAGTTTAAAGCAGATATTGACAGGAATAGTTAGTTGGTAAGGTGTTTGTTTTGTTTGGTTTGGGGTTTGGCTTTTTTGATGTGGTTTTTTTTCTTTTTCTTTTTCTTTTTTTGTTTGTTTGTTTCTTTGTTTGGGGTTTTTTTAATGTTACTATTGTTCAGGAACAATATTTAAAACTGTATTCAAAGTTAGTCCTTGTGTTTTGAAACCTTTCCTTTCTGAAGCTTATATCTGTAGGGCTATTGGCCTTCTGGCAGATCCACCATTGCGTGGTTGTGTAATGCCTCGTTAATTTTAGAGGATGCATCAGAGAACAAATATAAATGACCACTTTGCATAAAAACATGTGACCTACTTAAAACTCAGTTTGTCTTCTGAAAGGTTACACCCCGGTCATAATTTAGATAGCAATGCTAAGATGATATTTAAGTTAATGTTTTTCACCTCGTGACCTTCTGTGTTGGGTATACTCCATGTTAGAAAGCAGGTATGAATTGTCAAAAAACAGCATTTGAGCCAATTCTCATGCTGGCCAAAAGAAAAATCTTGAAGTGTAGTGTAGTTTCTAGTTTCTTGACTTCATTCTTGTAAAATGAAGAAATTTACCTGCATTGTTGTGGAGCTTACTCCTAGAGAGCAATCTGGTAAGAATAGTTGTAATTTCTGGATGTGCCCTCAAAACTGAAAACCACTTGCTGCTAGTCGCAGGGAACAGGAAGTGTGGAGAAGCTGGTGATTGCTGGAAGGCAAGAGAATGGATTTGAAGAGAGAACAGATACATAATTTTAAACCTACTCCAAAAGTAGTAAACACAAGCCATTAATATTTTGCAGGTGTTGTACTTGGAGCACCAGGTACTGCAGTTTGAAAGATAAATTACAAAATAGTTAAAATATAAGAGATGTAATTTTATATTCAGATATTCTCTAATGCTTAGGAGTGCTTATTTTTATTAATTGGCTGTTACATGGGAATTTAGATAGTGCTGCAGTACTTGATATCTATGCCAGCAGTAAAACTGGAACAGTCTTGTTAATATATTTAGTGAATTGTGTTGAGAGTTCTGTATGCTTTTTAAAATGTTTGAGCCTCTCATCTTGGCTAAGAAGCTTCTCTTCTGACAGAAATGCCTGTAAAACCAAAGCTTCTACTCTGAATTGGGAACAGATACCAAATTTCATTTTGGGGCAGACAGTAGTACTTCTGTGAACTTCAGCCTTTGGACTACAGAAAATTAAACTGGTTCAGTCAAACAGAGCTCAGAACATGTAAAGGGGAAGCTTTGGCAACACTGAACTTTTAAAGCAGAAGGAAATAGTTGAAACAACTGCTGGAGGATATTTCTACCTTTGGTAAAATGTCGTTTTCCTCTGAAAATGGTTAATACTTCCCATTACCTCCAGTATAATCTTTTAATATTAAGCACTTTTTTTTTTTGCATAAAATGCACTTGCATTTTTAAAGGAGAATTCATTTTAAAGATAATGAAATAAACAAAACTGTCAACCTTTTAATAACGAGGGAAATTTACATTTATTATAGTTCAGGGTAACCTTTCTTCTCTCTTCAGGAGTACAGGTGAAAACTATTTTGTAATTATCTTGGATGCTGTTTTCATCTTGGCCAGCAATCATAGCAGGATATTACAAGGAAAGAAAGGAAAACAGCTACCTTGAATTCTTGGAACACTCAAAAGCAGAAATGGAATTCCTAGAATAACCCTCCAAATGTTAGCAATCCTGTTTAGATGAGCCACTTAGGTGTTTTTAATACAAATTTGAAAGCAAGTGTGTCCCTTTGTCAGGCTATTAACAGCAAGACCTTGATGCCATGCTCTGAAAGCTTTTCCTTCTTGGTAGCCAGATATAACAAACTAATGCACAAAAGATGTACAGAGAACACTCTGTCAGCCTTTCAATTCTGTTTAGGAGGTGTAAGTTAATGTCACCGTACCCTGGGGTTTGTGTTTCTGGAAAATTTTCCTGTGAGAGCCTGCTGATTGCTGGAGGATTTTTCATTACCTGAAGGAACTAAATTGAAGAATACTGACCTTTAAAACATGATGTTATTGTCTAGTTTTCATTTCTGTTTATGTGGGTTTTTTTTTTCCACAGGAGTTGTGGAAGTGTCGGTCCGAAGTCCATTGGCCTGCTGGTTTAGTGCAATGCTTTATTGCTTTGGGGGTTCAGTTTTGTCTTCACTGATGCTTGGTGAACCTCCAGTAGCATTTCTGGCAAAGACCATTAATATTCTCCTGGCATCCTCAGTCTGGTAAGCAGCCGCAGGTTGGGTGAGATGAGTAATACTGACTCTAAGGGAACTATGTACTGTAAACTGATACTATACAATAAAGATTCCATGTAAATCAGAATTTATACTTAAAAGTGTTGTGGATTTGGATGCTGTCTCTTTATCCAGAGGGTCACAGCAGCTGTTATGATCCTGTTCTGTGGGAATAGAGAACAACTCTTACAGCCTGTTGTGTAACAAAATGCTCTGTGGCTAGATTAGACTTGCCTTAGGTTTTTATAGTATTTCTGTTCAGACAGCTGAAAGTGTTACTTTTTAATAAAATTAATTCAGTTGCTGATTTGCTGAACATAGGTAAGTCACAAATGCAGTCAAGTTTTTCAAAAGTAGCTCTTGAAGACCAGAACCTGGCTGATGTAAAAATTTTGAACTTTCCTTTAACTGGGGTTCCAAGACAGATCTTTCCTCCAGTTTCTACTACCAGGCACATACTCTTTTTCCTGTATTTAATTCCTTCCCAAATGGGTGGGTGTTTTGGTGGAAGACAGTAGTGAGCTGAATGGTATGATTGAATCAAGTATGTGGCAGTTTGGCCTGCTTTAGAGTTAAAAAAAAAAAAGCTGGAGTTATTTTCATATAGATGTGGCCTTCCAGTGGAGTTCATGTGTTCCAGAACACGATCTTTGAAGATAACTTCAAACTTAAAAAAATTATGAGCAGCAGTGGAGTGTAGAATATAGAAAGCTCAATCACTACAGCTGGAGAGTCTGGCCTGCTTAGAATCCTTTAGTTGCACTAGCCCTTTAAGTTTTACTATTGCAAATTCAGTAAAGTTAGAGCAAATGGTTCTAACTGTCTGTGCATATGTGTTAGTTTTCTGGTCTTTATGTTGCAATAGAAGATGACACATTTAATTTAGACAAATGGGTGAAATGAATAATATGTATTAATTAGTGAATTATTAACAGAGCTTACAGAACCTGCCTGTGGTTCTGTTAGTCTGATGTGGGCAGACTGCTTTTTTTGTCAAGTGACATGAGCTAGGAATACACTTGGAGAAAACTGGATTTCTGTTTAACTCACCGTGGTCAAATATGATTTGCTGTGCACAAATTAGATGAGGTTTTAGTGAGAAGCTGTGAACGTTATGAAATGTATTAAGCTTCCAGCTTTACGAAGTTCCCTCTTTGTGAGTATAATGACCTTAATTCCTGGTCCCAGATCATGCGAAATTAAATTCCCCAAGCCACACTTGGAACTGGAAAGTGAGAGGGGTTGTGCTGGGCTTGAGGAATGCTCCTAAATAGTCTGTAGGACAGCGGCATCTACTGTTAGCTGAGATTACAGGCAGGAATGCCATGGTGGGCCTTCAGTACCAGCTTCAGTCCTGCCACCAGTGCTTCAGGGTCCTCAATCCACATTCTGCAGATGTAAATTGATTCTGGTGTTGTTGGTGAGTAGGTGGCTTAAATGACTTTTTGCAGTAGCCTCTAAAATACACCCTCTCTCTACATCTTTGACTTCATATCAGCTGAAGCCTGGTTGCATGCAGAGGCATCTGACTTTACAAAAAGAGATAATGGGAAAGGCCTGAGAGATTCTTGGTAGGCAGGATTGAGATAAAAAACCTTAAAGCAAAGGGGCAGTGTCTTTTTTTTTTTTTAAGAAAACAGAAAGTTATCCTTCTTTTTTTTTAAACACTTTCTCTGCTCTTATGCAATTATTACTCTCTTACTCCCGTGCTGAAATAATCTACTTAAGGTAACTTAATCAAGATACTTAATCTTATCTGCATTTTTGTGAATGTCTCAGTAAGAACTGAGTTTCGTTTACTTTTGAAGAGATACGATCAAACACTAAATAATCGAATCTTTTAAAATTTACTGTCACTTAGAATTTAACTGTTAGCCGTCCTTATTTGGTTTTAAAAGCAAGGTGATCAAAGATATTTTGAGTAGCGTGCTTTCAGTGCTTTGAATAAAGAAATGTGCTTGGAAAAGCTAGAATTGGTGAGTACTAAGATATTAAATGTATTTAAAAATAGCCGTGCATTTCATCTAGCATGACACTAACTAGTGGAGGCATTCTTGCTGAAGTTATATAATTCCATGTACCTACAGTCTGGAAGCACAGAGTCAGCATTTAATCTTCCACCCTGTTGTAATCCTAATAAAAAAGATACTCAAACAAAAACCAAACCAAAACAACTCCCTACACTGAATTAAACAGAAAATAACTCACAAAATAAACTCAAACTACGCAAAGTCAATCAGATACCCCTTTAATAATTTGAATTCTAAAAACGTGATATATAAGGTGTAGAACAATTGGAAAAATGTAAAACTATTTGCCATGGACTTTAATGGATTCTTCAGTGGGACAATGAGGCAATAGTGTTTGTTTGCGGTGCAAAAGCTCAAGAGTGCTCAGAAGCTTTTCAAATTTGTTCCAAGATGTGTACAAGATTTTGAGTTGTGAGTAGTATATCAGGCATTGCTAGTTGTATTCCAGAAATATCTTTAAATATTATTAAAAGATAATTCCTTAACAAAAAGGTGGCGGAATGGTTTTTTTCTCATGATTTTCAGGTATCTGGTGTTTTACTGTCCAGAGGACATATTCTACCGGTGCTTTTCCTTTCTGCCTCTTCGTCTGTTGGTGGCAGGCATGAAAGAAGTGACAAGGACTTGGAAGATCACAGATGGCATTGCACACGCAGACGTTGTCTACAAAGATGCCTGGCTTGTCATGGTAGCTGTGGGCTGGGCCAGAGGTAACATGCAGAGCATTTTGTTCTGAGAGTTTGGGATTTTTTGGAGTGGTTCTTAAATGTCTAGCCCCTCAGCAGAACTGTAGCACCATCCTTGCTGTGCTGGGCACGGTAGTCCTGATGCAATCTGATGTCCCCTCAAGGAAAAAGCCTGTGCTGCAGATTTTCTGCCTGAATTAAGGGTGACATCAAAGGACTTTGAGGGACATTCCCTTCAGAAGGTCTTATGAGAACTTGTGGGATGGGCAGTTGATGAAAAAAAAGAAGTAAATCCTCAGTGTAGCTATTGTTGAACTTTCCAACAGCATTATTGCCTCACAGCTGTGTCCTTGCATGAGGCTGAAGAAGAGAACTGTTTGTCTTAGGTTTTTGGGTTGTAACCACTACCTGGTTTTAAACATGGGGACCACCCTTCTTGCCTGCCTGCCAGCCATTTGGAGTACAACTCTGGAAGCCATCTTCCTCACAGCTGTATTTGCCGCCACACCATCAGGGTCACTTCAGAAAGAAGTTGTGCAGCTCTTGTTTCTTGTTTCTGTGTTGCTGGGAGAAGCAAAGTGTGAATGGGATGAGTGCATCCATTCAGATGCTGTCACTTACAGGCAGATCCGAGGTTCTTGCTGAGCATCTCAGCCTCTGAGGTTTCGTGGCCATCACTCAAGTCCTGTTTTCATGAAAGGTTTGATTAAGTCTTTTTAATTCTGGGCTTTGGTGCCACATTTAGCACCTGATGGCATGAGTTTTTCTGGGAGCAATGGTGTAGTAGTGGTAGCCATCAGTGGAAACTTACCATAAATCTCTGAAATTTCAGGTGCTGGTGGTGGCCTAATTTCCAACTTCGAACAGCTGGTGAGGGGAGTGTGGAAACCTGAAACCAATGAGCTCCTGCAGATGTCCTAGTAAGTTTTTTTTTTTAAACTGCTACACGTTAGCTGTTGTTTTGCTAACTACTTGTGTTGATGCTTACTTTCAGTGGTTGAGGCTGAAAAAAAAAAGCTTTAGGACATATTTGTTCTCTGTTTTGCTGTGTATCCTTTGAAAGATGGGACGATGGTCTTTGGGACTTTTAGCAGATGTTTTAATCATTTTATGTTCACAGCACAAGAGCAGAAAATGGGAAGACAGGTCAACAAAACTTGTCAGAAAGCATTAAAGAGCTAGTAGGGAGTTGCTAGAAAGCAGTATTGACTCAGTTTGTCTTGCAGGGACATGGTCTTCTCTCTAAAATGAAAGTACAGTGGTACTGGAAATACACAAGTGAATTTTGGTGTATATTCTGAACATCACTAAGATGGCTTCCTTTGAACACTGTCACTCTTACTTTTGCTGCCAGTGCTATTTTCCTCCAAAGACATCAATTATTTGAGAAGGTACAAATTGGTTATTCAGTATAGCAGAAATGACCTGCGAGATGAGAAAAGTTACTTCTCTTGCAGAAGCAAAGAATGGGGAATATTACATGCCTCCTGGTTTTCTCTGTAAAATGAGAATTGAAACAGGCTGGAAAGCCACAAGCTATTATTGTAAGTCAAGATAAGGTCACTGTGATAATTTCCTAAAATTCTTTTGATCTTTCCCAGGTTACAGTTAGGTCTTTAAAAATAATAATTTTATTTTTTTAAAAAGCCATCTTGCTTTTCAGCAGCCACTCCTAGACACAGAATAATAGGAGAGACATTTGTAGCCTTCTCTTTGACAATATTTCAACTTTATGTGGATTGTGTTAGTTGTTGGCTTTTTCTGAAATTCTAAGTATTTAGAACTTCTTTCTCTTATCAGTGCCTAAATGGCAGTCTTGAAAGTAAACTTCCAGAAGAAAAGGTGACTGTCAAAAATAGCACTGTAGACCCAAATAAAACTGTCTTTACAGGTGCAACACCAGAGCAGTGCTTACTGATCGGCATCACTTGCATATATTTTCTTTCTCCACTGTGGATATGGTTTAAAGTAGCTCAAAAAAGATTTAAAGTGTTTTGTTTATATATAAATCTTAAGAGCATTAAATTGAACTAAGTTACAGAGTTAAATGGATCAAACATCCTGCAGATGGATGAGATGCCTCATCATCACACAGGATTCTTTTTGGGCTTCTTGAGCATGAAGTTGGTGCAGGTTTTAGTTACGGAAAAGAGAGCGAAGAACAGATCTACAGTAGATGCTCTCTGATAACAGGAGTGTCACCTGTACATGCCACATGCAGATTAAGAAATGCACAGAATTGTGGATAACTGACCAAAGACCTCTTGCTTTCTGGCTCCGTACCTAGGAAGGGATTTAGCACTACAACAAAGATCGCTGTAAACTGGAAATAGATTGGAAATCTTTGCATGTCCCAGGTCAGCACAGCTGTGTTGACAAAGCCTGGTAACACAGGCCTGGCTCCAGTCAGGTCTAAGCTGATACAGCCCCAGAGCTGCTGGAGTCTAAGAGTGGACCAAGACTTGGACTATGTTTCTCTTCAACTCCTTAAGCAATTCCTTGGAGTAACTAACTCCTGGAGTATAGTGGAGAAATTTGTTTTTATGTCTTGTCCAAGTAGTGTGAACTTTGTTATTTAACTGTTTAAGAAGATAAATTGAGAGAGGAAGAGGAGAAGCAAGCTGACATAGAGAGTCTGAATAGAAGCATTGGTTTGAGGAGAATTTGTCAAATAGGAGTTTGTTGGGTGTGCAGAGTAGTTCTGGACTTGATGCTTTATGGACAGAAAGCATAGTAATAGTGTATAAAGTCAAAATCTTAATTTAGTTATGGCTGGATTTTTTGATCTTACCACTGTTACCACAAGTTTTCATTAGTTCTATTCAGAAACAATTCTTTTGCATGCTAAGAACATGTGTTGCTTTCCAGGCAGCTTCCACTGTAGAGAAGAGAAGAGAAATTAACATTCTTTGTTTGATTTCTAGCCCTGTGAAGGTAACTTTGATAGGAGCAGTTCTTTTCACCCTGCAACGCAGACAGTACTTGCCAATAGCAAGACACAACCTTGTGTTTTTATACACCATCTTTCTTGTTGTCTTCAAGGTAAGAATTAAAAAGTGTTGCTAGTAACCAAATAACAGAAGATATTTTGTTTAATGGTTATAATGTGTGCTTCTGGATGGGAAGGCCAGCTCCTGCTGAAGTCATGTGTTTATTGTTCTATGCATGAGCAGAACAGAAGACCTGTTCTGTTCCTGGTGCTGTTCAGTGTATGGGGTGGAAAAGAATTTTGGCACTGAGTATATGATATTTCAGGCTTATTTGGCCATAATGTCAAAGAAAGCTTATTCTTGTAGAAAGAAACTCTTCTGTTCTCTGTCTTAAAGTGGTCACAAAATAAGTGTTTGGGTGGGAAGGGAAAGCATACCAAAACTACTTTGAAGTAGGTGTAACTATTTTGTAATAAAATAGACACTAGTTATGTGTTGAATTCTTCAGTCCCTCCAGTCTTGTTTATGTCCAGGATGAGGCCTTTCTTCTGGATTTATAAGTTTGTAAGAAATAAGGAAATATATGATTGATATGTTTATAAGAAAACATAATCTCTGTTAGCAGATACCTGGCAATTTTAAGAGCTTCAGAGCTGCTGTTGAACAGACCAGAGAATGTGTGGAAGGGTGGTTGCCAGTCTCCTTTCTATGAAGGAACCCACAAGCTTAATTCTGCAGAAGTTACTTTAGGGAGCCAAGACTTGAAGCTTATGTCCTTGATTTTCCATCTAACTGAACTGATAAAGGCATCGTTGAACTGTGGATGCTGGGAATGGAGAAGGAAAGGAATGTTATTTTGGAGGGAAGAAATTGCAGGTGTCCACAGAAGCTGGCTGTCGGGCTGCATTTGAAGTAACTAAATCCTGACACTGATGATTGTCCTGACAGGAGCTCGAGCACCCATTTAACTAATAAAATAATAAAGCAACAGTGTATTTGGCATAGTCCTTTAATAGTCTCTGAAACTTGTAGAAACTGTTGCAATATAAACTTGTTAGGATCTAAAAACCAGTTTTTTCAATCCTGATTCCAAGTTGTGTCCTAAGGGGTGCCCACCTAAATCTCTGAACTTTATGGAATGAGTATGGCTGTCTGGAATTCTAATTAAAGTCTGGTTGTGCACCTATACATTCAGATCCTTACACGTTCCATTCTTCCAATTTAAATGGAAGGAAGCCACTCTGTTTATGGTTTTTCAGTTTGAACAAGGCACAAAACTTACACATAAAATTGCTCTTCAGCTTATTTGTATGGCATTAAATATGATTTACTCTCAGGGTGATTAATCTTATGGAGAGTTTGTTTGTATATGGAATCATAGAGTCGTACAATGTTAAGGGCTAGAAGGGACCTCAAAGAGCATCCAGTTCCATCCCACTGACACAGGCAGAGGCCAGACTAGGCCAGGTTTGTCAAGGCTTTATCCAGCCTGGTCTTGAACATTGCCATGGTTGGGGTATTTGCAACATCTCAGGACAACCTGTATCTCACCACCCTCACAGTAAAGAATTTCTTCCTAGTACCCATCTTAAATTTCCCCTTTTTCTGTTTGTACCCATTCCCGCTTGTCCTGTTGCTACAGCTCCTGTTGAAGAACTGGCCTCCCTGTAGATCCCCTTCATACCTGTGTGAAGAGCATTGGTCAGAAAGAAAAGCATTCTTTGGCCAATTTCAGCTAAAATGAGCAGACTCGTGTTAGTGGTGGCACAGCCTCATCCTTGTGTAGAAAGTTAAGAAATGCCATATGCCCCTTCAGCATTGAACTCGTTTAGCTGTGAAGCCATCACAACTTTTATTGTAACTTGATCCTTGTTCTTTGTAGGTAAAAATGATGTTGACAAGATGTACAACTTCTCCACTTGCTCCCTTTGAGGCTGTAATAGGCCAAATGTTTTTTGGCTCACAAAAGACACCTTCCAAAGTGAAGGATGAAGGTGCCACATCTTCCAACGGCTCTTCAGTCTGTGACCAGCCTTCTGAGCAGCACCATGAGGGTGCTAAGAAAAAACAAGCAAAGAAAACAGAATAAGTGACTTAAAATGCTTGTGGTGGTCATGACTGTTGAAAATGTTTGTCTTCCAGATTAGGCTGGCTGAGAGGTTTCTCTAAGGAAATGAGAACCAGGGCTATGTTGTGGTTTGCCTTTTTGGAATGTGTTATGTAAGATATGTGTAAATGCACATGTTGGATTTGTGAGTCAAAACTATGCATTTTTATAGTGGTTAAAAGTTTACTAATTTTTGTATTTATGATCACTTCAAATGCCTATATGTTAAGAAGATAGTTTCAAAAATGTGATAATCATATTGGTTATTTTTTTCCCACTATATTGCCTGTTTCACATCTTCCTATCCCCCAGTTCTTATGTTTGGTTTTGATAACACTGATTTGTACTGTCAGGTGTTCAGTGTAGCACATCCTAAATAAGAAAGTCATTAAGTAAGGCTTAATCACATTGCACAGTGTAAAACCATAAAAATGTACCAAACTAATGCCTTTAACTAGAAAAGTAACTGAATTATTGTTGTAATTCACATTGCACTGGTCTAGATTTTCTTCATTTCTTAAAGTAAGTATTTTTAAATATTTTTCAAATTTTTAAAATGAGAGTAAATGATCTGTCACTTAAAAAAAAATCTTTACCGTTAGCAAGTAGAAATACTTCAATATTTTTGTTGTTGGCTTACTCGGACTCTTCATTTGCAAACATTTGAGATGTAGGTGTTTTTCATGCCACACTGGTGTTATACAAGTGGTTTATAGTTATCTTTTGGTTCATCTGGGACTAGACATTTTTGCCTGCATTTTTATCCAAGGGTATGCACTTCTTTTCAAAGACAAACTTCATTAGGAAGAAGAGGATAGTACATTTAGCTTGTTTAGTCAGCACCCTGAGCTGCAAGACAGGGATGGGAGCAGGATGTTGCCCCCATAATCCAGCAGGGACTGGTCAGTGAGCTGCTAGACCACCTGGACACTCCCAAGTGGTGGGATGGGATCCACCCAGGGGTGCTGGGGGAGCTGGCAGAGAGCTTGCTGAGCCACTTCCAATCATTACCAGCAGTCCAGGCAAACTGGGGAGGTTCCAGTTCACTGGAGG
>VZTR01021650.1:70097-81889 GCA_013400775.1 Chaetops frenatus | reverse complement strand
ACTGGGTCTGGAAGCCTGAATTTATCTATCTGCTAATAAGCTGTCTCTAAAGTAATTATTTTATAGATCGCAACAGAAAAAGAGAGAAATGTAGAGTATTCCAAACAGGATCCTGTTTTCTTTTTAAAAAGGGACTTTTTTGATATATCTCACACACAAAAAATTAGGAACAAAAGCTTACTTGGTCTGAAGTGTTTTACTTTATGAGGTCATTATGGATGGATGTTTTAGTGTTTTCTGCACATTGACTAAATAAAAAAGTGGTCAAAAATATTTAACATTAGTTTGGCTTAGAATATAATTTTTTTGTAACATGACAAACATATGTATGTTTACATGCATAAAATAAGTGATTAGNATCTGGAGGCCCTTTTTTTTTTTTTTTTTTTTTTTTTTTTTTTTTTTTTTTTTTTTTTTTTTTGGTAATCCAGGGGATGCAATGACACTATATGAAGACTAACTATATAATATAAAACTTATAAAAATCATAAATGCCATTTGGGATGTATAAATCAGTCTAATTGCATATACACATACACACACACACGGGCGTTTGTAAGTATAGTATGTATTTATGTGCACAGATATTTGTTGCCTCTTTTTTTCAGATTCATTTTGATCTGACTACCAATTTTACATTGTAGTTCTCCAACTAGTACAACTCACATGCACTTAATTGCGTACTTTTGCTCTCTGTAACCAGATAAATCACTACATCTAAATTCTAATCTAATTCAGGTTAGCTTAGAACAAGCAAGAACAACAAATACATCCATTACAGTTAATCTAGGGGATCCAGCTCAAAGATCCAGCTTTGTTTCTGTTATCAGTAACAGTGATTCATACACCCAAATAAAAAGTTATTTGTTGATAAAACAAAAATGAATAGAAAATGTAATAGAGTTTTGTAGCTTCTCTGGTCCTGAAAGACTTTATGGTGCCTGATTTCAGCACCACAATTTTTTTTGTACTTAATTAAATATTCTTCTGTTTCCTGAGGCTGAATCTTGGCATGGCTGGGGTAGGAATGCAGCACTGCATAAGAAAGTAAAGCAGCGATTTAAGAAAAAAAAAAACCACATGTGAGGGTTGTGAACATTTTGGTGGAGTCAAAGCTTTAGTTTTATCATTTGAAATGAAAGCAAATGCAGTCAAAGCATTCTGTTTGACAGATGTGATAGTTAACAAGTATTTCTGACTAAGAAACAAGTTTGCACTGTGCAGACCTACCATTATAGAAGGACCTGGAATGAGCATTGAATATCTTTCTTCTCCTACTTTAGCTATCTAACAATTATATCATGTTCTGTGAAACTTCTTACTGGGTTTACCTTTATTCCTTGCTTATATTCACATCAGTTGCTATCACAGTTTTGCTCCACATGCTGAGTATACCTAATTTTCAAAAGAATTTTTTTACATTAAAGCAATATCTGAAAATAATTTTTTCTGTAGTTTCTATGTTGAAGATTATTATCATGAAATGTAGAATTGAATTAAAAATCTGAATTCAAAAGGTTGAAATTAATTCTGCAGGAAACCAGTTTATGGGTGCAAATATATTCTTGTGGTCCATTACTTAGAAACCACTCAGAGACTGTACTCACAATTTGGGATTTTGAAAGTTAGGGAGGAATTTTCTGTCAAAGACTGACTTGAAAAATGACATAATGGCATTTCACAGCGACTGTTTTAAACAACTTTATTCACTACTTTTGGAGACAGTATAGATTATAACAAATATGACAATCTGAAGTTCCTTCTCTCTTTTTGTTCTATTGAATGCTCAAATTTGTGTCTGAGTTAATGAAGCCCTTAAAAATACTGCTATTTTTAAATTGTTGTGTTCTTCACAATCATTTGTTCATCCCTTAGAATATATATTTCCTTGTGTGTATTTGTGAACTGTTTTTATAGCTATGTGACATTACACACAATAAGGAACTGACATCTGTGTATTTTAGCGGCTGCTTGGAACTCATTTTGAAGCTAGAAAAGAGATCTACACCTGATCAACCACTCATGTAATAAAGTATTACATTGAAATGAATTGGGGATTTAGGAGCGGCAACAGATTTCTTACAGCCAAATGTCAACCAGGCAGAGGTGAGGAGTAAGAGAGAGGAAAGAACTCAGATTGCCAAGGCTGCCCCCCAAGATAGGCTTCTCTGTATGAGGGCTTCCTTCCCTCCTGCAGGTTCCCTGCAGCCTGCCCTCCTGCAGAGGGCCTGTTTTGGTGGCTAAGGGCACAAGGCTGATCCTGATCTGCTTGACTAACATGCCATGAAGCTGCAGGCTATTCTTACAGCCAGCTCACAGGAGCAGCAGAGCAGAGCTGGCACAAGCCTGTGACCCTGGGCAGTGCCTCCCAAGCCACAGGTTGCTCTCCTGTCTCAGTCGGTAGAGCCGCACCTGTGGTGGACACGTACGGAGCTGTGCAAAGGCACATGAGTTCTCTCAAAACATTTTTCAGATTTCCTCCCTCAGTTTTGCAGAAATAATTTCAATAGAGTCTGAAGCATTTTGTATGGGAACGTGGCTCCTTCAATTCTCCGTTATTTCAATTTGCAAGTGAAAATAGCAGTCACAGTGTTCCCAGGTTGCTACATTGGGGTCAGACTGGGGCATCTGAAGTAAAAATAACATACTTTTAAAAATATTTTCTTCCTTTTCAACTAGCTTTATAACTGTTCTTTTGTTGAAGAGAAGTGAATTTATGAAATACGTGTCACTGATATGAATTAAATTGCACAAGAGGAAATTTTTTTCCCCAGGATCTCTCACAATTAATTAAGCATTAGTCTGAACAATACCCCAAACCAAATTTCTGCATCTACCCAATATGTCACAATTATTTCTATAATTTATTTCTGATACAGAATCACAGAATCAATTAGGCTGGGAAAAACCTCTGAGATCATCAAGTCCAACCTTTTGCTGAACAGAAGAAAAACGATCCAAGAATTGGACTGTCAGCAAAAATGTTTGGTAAAATATTTCTTCCTCTTTAAGAAATATTTTTGAAATTAAGAAGTATTAAAGATTTCCATGTATAATGCATTAAATAGAATTAGAAATTCCCACCTAATTAAGGATCTAACTAGAGAAATATTTTTTTAATTATTATATCAATCAGATTTTAACTTTTATGTGCAGAAATACACCATCAATTGGAAATATGTGTTATGAATTTACTTACTGTGAAAAATTAGCCAAGAATGGAAACTACATCATTAATTTAAAAATATTCTAAATGGCAAATTACCATTTTTACCTAGACTAAGAAGTCCTACCCATAATNATGTTTTGTTTTTGTTTTTGTTTTGTTTTGTTTTTTTTTTAACTTTCCCTACTCTTTTGAACCAGAGACAAATCGTTTTGCATTTGTTCCAATTGAATACCAAGCATTCAGGTGACTGATGTTAATTTTGCCATTTGCATCCCAGGCTCACATACTTTCTGCTGCATTTATGACATATAAAGAGGGGTTGCAAGACTAGTCTCAGCTGCAGCCTGAAGTGTGACTCCCTTACTCCCAGCTTGGAGGTGATGTGGGAATTGCTGGCAGCACAGCTGCTGCACTCTGGCCTGTGCCACAGACCTACACATACCCTGAGGCAGCCCAGTATTTGGGAACTGCAGCCTGCACTGTGTTTCTCCAGCCACCCCTCCAACTGCCAGTGAAGAAGAACTGAACTGCAGATGAAATATAAAGCTTAGCCTGAAGGGATATTGTTGATTTACCTATAGGTTGAAACATCATGATTTCAGATTGTGGTCTGAGGGAACTGCAAGAATCTCTGGGCAACACCAACCACACAAGCACGCACAATCCTGGTGAAAGATGACAGCCTTTAACCTGTCAATGCTGAAGCTACTACACAGCATGTCATTTCTATGGATAGCCAAGTAGTTAAGTCCTCACCAAGACAATGAACAATTCCTGTCAGCTCAGCAGACCTTGCCTGACAGTCCTTATTGCTCTGTGGAGCCAAGCAGGGCAAAATTAAACACATGTGACAGAAGTATTCTGCTAAAGTTCTTTCTCACACAGTATATATGGTGTTGATGAGCATGATAGGAAGCGTGATAAAGAAGAAAAGTCTCATATAAAGTATTTTCTATTTACTAATAGCATATATGGTTTACAGAGTACCAAGAATGATGTCACTGCAAGGAGGGTTTCTAGCCACAGTGTCTGGGATTGAACATCACCATATACAACAACACTGCCACACAGCACAACACCACCATCTCATAGCATCTGGAATGTAATTCTGTAACTTCTCCTACAAAACTCTTCCTGGTAGCAGAGGTGCAAACCTAGAAGTCAAGCAGCTTATCTCAATTCAAAGTGGATAAATCCAAGTTACAAATCACCTTAAGAGTCAAGTAATCCATGAGTGGGTTACCACAAATCCCATGTGCAAAATCCTGCTAGACATTAGAATTAAGGAAAAGAGAGGACAAGTAGATACTACCTGTTTCTTAAATAACTACTGCACATGTCCACATGATTCACGGAGATTTTTCAGGAACATAAAACCAAATCCAGCCTCCCTGATAGTTTAGCTAGCTTATTCTACAATTAATGCAGACTTCAAAGAAATGGCAATCAACTGGGAAATACACTGTCAGCTCTGAGGGATGTCACAACCCACACAAAGACAGAGTTTTGGGATGTGGGGAAAACTCCTTCCAACCACGAGTGGTATATTTATCCTCTGTATCACCTCTCCCTGTGCATATGGGAACTGATGAAAACCATGGGAAGGAGGTGGGAGAGGAGGGTCCACAAGAGTGGGAGGCAGTGCAGGGTTATGTCACCTATCTTGTTCTCCAAAAGGTAGATGTGGAGGCCTGAATTAGTCATTCATCATACCTGTACCTGTGTCTTTTCATTGATTCATTGTAATTTGACATCATTTCTTGGCATTTACTCAGACTGGACAAATACTACCACTAGTTTCAGAATCTTGGTTAGGAGACATGAGGAAGGGAGTTTAGAATTGTCAGGTGTCCAGGTGTGCCCAGGGCATGAATCACCTTGGAAGATTTAAAGTTAAGATGAAGGACTGATGGGAATGGAGAGCTACAAAAGTAAGGAAGCTCTGGGAAGTGGGCTCCCATGAGGAAGGAAGGAACTTCTGAAAATCTCACTCCTTCCTTAGCTAAAGATTTGATAGCAAGCATTTTCTTATGTGGACGATACCCTGAATATCCTGATTTGTTTTTCTTATTAGTTCTTTTACTAAAATTATGAAAGTTATCAAAAAAGCTTTTTCATCACTAATTTACTGTAAGAAGAATACTCAGGCTAGATAATTGTGATTTTTTTCTCAGATCAGCTGTCAAACTGATAAAATAGATATAATGCCTTTGCAGCATAATTGGCAGAAACTGTGCCAGCCACATTAACACAGGAGTATGAATCTGCCGCTGATTAATTTGGTTTTATCAGTAACTGCATTTGAAACCTACAAAATTTGGTAAACAAAATTCATATTAATCATTAGGCATCTGGAGTAGTTTGAAAGTGTGATGAATCAGTCCAGTATTGCATAGGATATGGGGGTGAACAAATAAACATGGACAAACAGGGGAAGAGGTTAAAAAAAGAAAATATAACTGTATTTTAATATGCTGCATATAATAAATTTACTTAAATGTAATAATTTAAGTTGCATGTGTGAATATATCTTAAAAATTGTTATTTGGGAAGATTAAAAAACCTTTCCTAAGAGGCTTGATCTAATACTCCTTAAGCTTGGCTAATATTTGCACTTGTGCAAACCCAGCTGTAAAGTGATGTTTTTCCCATTTTGTCATTTTTTACACCCAGTCAGTATATGATATATACAAGGTGAAAGGTGAAGTGGAATCATGTATAGAAAGCACGTAGGCTGATAGTGAAATACTGGGTATGTACAAATTTCAATGCTAACAGAAAAAGGAAAGGTTAATGTTGATCCATCAGAGAGCGGCCTATAAAGCCTGTTGAACTTCAAACAACAAAAAATAACTTTATCATCCATACCAGACAGGAAAGCTTATATCGTGGTTCCAGAAACCTAAAGCAGTAATGCGAATGTCACAAGTATGAAAACAAATATACAGGTAGCATGGTTTACTTTTTAAAGTTGTAAACTACTAAAACAAATATAGTTACTCAGCCATGTGATATGTGAAAATCATATATGAAGCCCTAGAAGAAAAAGGATCTGTCCATAAACAGTTTACTAGGCATCACTAATACTGACTTGAATGGAGTCAAACACCAAATACTGAAAAAAAAATTTTTCTTCTTTTGTTCAGCAACTTCTCTCTTCATCAATTCCTTCAAATTTGGCTGCCTCTTCTTCCCAGAAAAGATGTATTTTAAATATATTGCAATTTTCACAGTTTTGGACGTTTGACAATATATGATAGGAAGATGCATACGGTTTAAAACTGTATTGTGTAAGAAGAATAGTAACCTAAACTAGTTTCTGTAAGCAATACATTTTTGTGATTCTAGAATTGCTATTTCTGGCTATGCAGTCAGTTATGCAGACTTGTTTTTTTTTTTCCCCTTAGTTTGATGACAGGAAATAACCCTCTGGGAATTGCAAGTAGAGCAGGGAACAAAAAACAGGAGAGAATATAAATATGAAGGTATTTTCACTTCATGAGAATTAATTATGGGGCCCATGAATAAATATTTGAGTAGTATTGTTAGTACAATGCAATAAGAGCTCTCTGGTGGCAAAAAATTATCATTACATTGCATCTAATTTTTTCACAGCCTATAAGGGTGCTTTGACCTGCACATTTCTTTCTTCCTATTTCACCTGAAAGTATAGGCTAACTGTGTTTACAAGAATAGATCTTTCAACTTTGGGTTGTTTTTTGGGTTTTTTTAACTATTAAGAATTTTAACTTAATAGATTCTATACTAATGATCTATCTGCACTGGTTTCCTACCAGAGTAGTAATTTATTACCCAAGGCCTGCTTCACAACATCAGTTCTGAAATTTTTTCTTCATCTTATCAGGTGTCAAAATGGTTGAATTTGCTATTTTGCTATTTAATATCAATTTCAATTTTCTTTACCTTTAGTGGAAACATAGAACACATGTACTAGAGAGTGTAAAACAAGCTGCTTCTAAATACTATGCATGAAAATGCATGAAAATCTCCACTTACTCCTTTCTGACAGAAGCTGACAACACTCCAGCTTTTGTGTTGATGATTTTTACAACGCAGGCAGGGCGTCAATACAAAATTGTACGCACAGTGAGAAACAAATATCAAAATACTCAATAATGCAATTCAATAAAATGCAATGTAAGGACTGGCTCAATGTGTAAGTTGTGAATATATGCATTGCTACATCAGCAAATTAGCTGAGGAATTGCTTGACAGAAGCATCTTACTTCCTAAATTTTGCATCCCTGATGCAGTAGTTCTCTCAAAGTGATTCTCTACATACCTGGTTAGGAAGAAGTTAGAGCTGCTTTTGAACACACTGGAGGACGACCCTGCCCACATAGTAAATGTGCATAAAACTACGAATAATGTCTTATTTCAGAGCCATCAGGTGGAAAAGGGAGATTGCCTCAAAAGCTTAGCGTTTGTTTTGCCTGTCAGTGCCCCAGGAAAGCCGAGAGAGCCTTGTGCCCGAGCAGTCTGTCGGTGTCCCTTTGCGGGGACCCTGCACTGAGCTGCCTGCTGGACTGGCAGGCAGTTCATCTTGCTTGACAGCTGCTTTGGGCTTTATCAGCTACAAGGTAGAGTAAGCGCCCCTCCCTGCAGGGATTTCAGCAGAGCCTGGCCGAGGTGTCCCCACGATGCTCCACCCTCCACTCCAGCCCCCCTTAGCAGCTGCTAAAGGTTGCAGATTGTGGGTATGGGGAATCACTGTGGAACAGGTTTTGAGCTGCCAACCACCTTCCGTCAAGTCAGTGGCAGTGACATTTCACCCTGTAATTTCTATATCATTACAACCTCTGTTAGAATGTCTGTACAACTTCCCAGTTTTCTCTAATTTAACTCACCACCTTTTCCCAGGAGCCTTGGATGTACGTGCATTGTTAACAAAGAAGTTAATATAAGAAAAGTGAAAGCAAAGAGACACTTTTAAGGATATTAGCATATAGTAAGAAAATGTACAATCAATGCTTTTCATCTGTATTATATAAAATTCCCTGATTTATGTTTTATGCAAGGAATACGATTCACAATGTCACCAGCAGAATTCAGGAGAGCAGGGACCACAGTTTGAGTTTGTCAGTCTGTCCCAAACTTGAAGCTGGCCAACACCTAGGAACTGAGCCAGACCAAGAGAAGAGGGAGGTTTTTCTGCATTAAATCTGTGCATTTAGCAGGCAATGTCTCATAGGACAGCTCTTCAAGTGCAGAACACTTATGTATTTATATATAGATATATAAATTACAAAGACTTCTCCTGGCCATCTTTCCTCTCCCCACTTTTAGCACTTTTTTTTTTTGTGCTAATAGGTGGCAAAACTGTTTAAAAAGTACTAGAAAGAAAAGGACAAGGTATGATATTGAAATGTCATATCTATTGTACTGAAGTCCCATCAGTGTAATAAACAGTTGAAACTTATTGAGACATGAGCTGTAAAAATGGAAACAGGTTAAACAGCTCTGCACACCAATTGCATATTTGTGTCAAGAACAGAAAAATTATATATGATTTAATATGCCAAATTACTTGCCTGAAAAGTGCTCAATGTTGAAAGCCTGAGATGCACACGCCTGAGGAGATGCAAACCTCAACAGGTGTAGACTCCAGATGCCTACATCTAATTACACGTTTCCTCCCAAAATACAGGTTTTGTGTCCTACAAGCCACAGCAGAGTTAGTATGTACAGTCAGAAGCTTCACTAACATTTATACAATACTGTCAGTGAATTTGCTATATCCAGATTTACTTTTTCTCCCTTATCCAAAAAATCCAAAAATTATCAGACAGACCAATAGTTCTCCCTTAAATGTAACTGGAGAAGAGTTCAGATTTTGATGAATGCAAACCAACCTCTATGCTGACTTGTTGCAACAATTTTCATTCATTCACACATGTCCCAAGATTTTGCTACCTTTTGTTATCTAAAAGAGAACAAAATGCAAGTGTGATAAGTAGCAACAAATATACCGCTGTCAGTGAAACATCTTTCTTGGCTGTGGGTTCAAACAAAGAATATAGCAATGAGACCGGCTGCTGTACAGAGATTTCTAAAAAGAAAAGAAAAAAAACAACTTAAAAATTCAAGCTCCTCTCATAGTCCAAAATTCTTTCAATTCACTTCATTAATTTCCCAATGATGTCCCTAACAACATCTTCCATTTGCCATTATCATTATTACCATAAGCTATGTGGATAGAAACATGAAAAACAGCGTCAAATGTGTTAGAAATCCAGACCAAAAGATGAAACAAACAAATAAAGAGAAACAGTTCTTCTTTCACTGAGATTTAAAGGCTTCGCATGAGATTAAAAATTCAAGTCAAATGTTACTTTTTTGCTATTTATTTTTTATTAGGCATGAAAACCACTTTCAAATTCTAAATATCCTCCTCAATTTTAGAATAAATGAAATTTTAATTCATACATTGAAATCCATTGTTTTCCATATAGAAATAGTTTAAATATTTTTGTATTACTGCTTGTGAAGTTAAGTTTCATAAGCTGTGGGAAAAATCCTTATAAAAATATCTGCTTTAGGACACAGAATGTCCTTGGTCAGCATCTTTGCCTCCTTCAGAAGAGAGGAAAATTAAGCAACACAGTTCAAGTGGATATTTTTCCTTTTGGTCACCCCTAAACAGCATAACAGAGCTTGGTTTTACAGGAAAAGCTGTAAGATTTCTCTTTGTCAGCAATTTGAGAAAGAAGATTATCCAGAAGAGTGTCCATGGCATGTAACAGCACTGAGGGAAAGCAAGCTTAAAATTTGATCTCCTGTAAACTTCAGATTTTATAATAGTCAGCCTTTCCTGTGGTGTCTGATGAGGAACCCCAGTACTCCCCAAGAACCTCCAACAGGGCTCTCCAAGCACTCACTGCTCCCTTCCCTCTCAAGCATAGATATAGCCAGTCTCAAGAAAGCATATTTTTAATGCATAATAGAGAGTGAAAAGTAACATTATTACAGAAGGTCAAACCCAAGAATTATACTGAAAGCAAGCTTCCAGGAACAAGTGAGAATAGCTGCATCTTGGATTAAACCATGCAGACTGTTTTTCAATTAGCAGCAGCAAACTCCATTCATTACTTAGGAAGCATATTAAAATGAAGACAAAGATCTGCCTATTGATAACATATTTTAAACCTGGGAATATAAGGCAATTTTTGTTTTCAAAGTATTTTGAAGCACATTTGTGACTCCCCGCTGACATTTCAAGGAAACTTAACATGACATTTAATTATGGTTGATTTGTTTTTCTGTGTACAATCAACAGCATAGTTCTTAGAACGTGTTTGCCTCATAAAATACTATTCATGCTTGGAATATTAATATTCAAGAAGGGAAATTTTCACCAAACATAAGGACCCAGAACATTACTCATTAACCTAATATTTGTTCTGATAGAGAAGTCATGCAAAGCAACCAAAAGTGTACTGAGATGCATTTATAAAGAAGAAAAATAATTATAAAAATTTTGAAGAAGGAACTTTTGAGTTCATCTAGCTGAAACATTTAAATACCAATTTATAATGAGCTGAAGTTAGATAAGGAAAACAACAGGCTCTTGATAGCAATGTGGCAAAGATTTGACATCACTCATGAGAAAAAAAAATATTAATTTGCAATTATAATACTTTTTGAAAGAAGAAGGGGCATTTTTCACTTATCAGTGAAAAAAATCTAGTTTAAAAAAAAGGTCCTTTTTAATTGCAACCTACTGCTGATACTTGGAGGGGTCATGCGGTATTTACCAAGTTTTGGGTTTTTCGAATAAAACCTAAAATACTGACAAACTTGCATGAATCCAGGATCTGGTGCTTTCAGGCAAATTATTTATCATGAGATAAAAATTGCAAGAACAGGCAGCAAAACTACAAGAATATGCTGAATTTTATTAGGTATTGAATGTGGCATATTCTATGTATACTTGATAGAGTTTCAGAGAGAAAATAAATTTGCTAATGTTCATTTTAAATAAAAAACTATAAAACTAATATAGAATCATTACAGTTTAAATATTAACATGTGGGAAAAAGTACACATCCACAGCTGCTTCCTTGAACTTACACATGCAAATATGTAGTTCTTTGAAGTAGCAGTTTTTTAGCCTCAAATCATATTACCTATTTCCACAAAGTGAAAATACAAATGATACTGGGAGGTAAGATTCACGTGTCTCTGTGTTTCTATCTGTAAAATAAGCATTAATAGGTATCGCATATATTACAAGATTCAAAATCCATATAATATCTTTGCAAGATTTAAATTCTTAAACTTAAGTGTGAGTGTATTTTTAGTGCATTTATTATAATCCAAAATTATTATTTAGTTGAAATTTTTTAGTATACATTTAAATATGGTGAACTTATTTAAATTTCTTTTATAAGTAATTTATTATATAGATTTTTATATTCCAGATGAAGTTATTTGTTAAAGATGTTGAAATCAAAGAACTCTTTAGCTGACTTTAGACTTTTAGTCTTTACTGGTTGAGAAGTCTCTTGTATATGGTTTCTCTTACTGTGTTTGCTAGATTGAATTATTCTTTCAAAAGCAATAACAAAAAAAAAAAAAAAAAAAAAAAAAAAAAAAAGAGTTT
>VZTR01021650.1:38854-57979 GCA_013400775.1 Chaetops frenatus | reverse complement strand
ATGATTCTTTTTTTGCCACACTTGTTGTCTTTCGTACTCTAAGGATGTTATGTCAATGGCTTCATCTTCAAGCTAAAAGAGTTCAAAGAGTCACTCCACTGGTTATGTAGGTAGTGGAAGGAGACTGGAATTTCTGCCAGCTGCACTTGATATTTTTGCCTCTACTGAATGTCACCTTCACCTTGCTTCTGAAATTTCATTTAGCTACTCCTATTCCAAATGCTTTGCACTACTCTTTTTTCAGTCTTCTAGCTGCTGATATCAGTTTTACAGGTGTCTGTGCATCAATTCTCCTAAACAACACACTCATTCTTTCATACAAAAAACTGCACTAGATTTTCAGTCATTTTCAACCTCAGTACATAACCCCCAGCAAGGATCACAATTTCAGGGAACAAGTTCAAGACATCAGTAAAGTCCCTTGGGCACTAAAACTTTCATGCCTTTAGATAGGTCTGCCCACAGTGCTGTGGGTGTTTTTGTCAATATGTTACCTACTTTTGTTTTGCTGCTGACAAGATACCAAGTAACACTTGCTATGCACATCACTGGTTCTGAAGTCACAGAATGTACATCAGGCAGAACATAACAGATGACATAGCATGCAGAGCAGTCAATAAGAAATCTAGCCAAGATTTTGTCAGGAATTGTCAACAAAAACAGTACACTGTAGTTTCTGTGGGCTGATTTTACCTTTTCTTCTTTCAGACAGTGACAATGATGGCTTTTTGACATCCTCTAACATCTCTTGGCTTTTTATATGGAGAAAGTAATCACCAAAAGCAGCATACTTTTCCTGGATACCATAAGTGATCATTATCATCATTTTGCCATGACCTTTATAACATTATTTACAGCTTCTGATTAAATGCTGGGGAGATCACATTTAAATCGCTTTTCCTTATTTAATATATTTTTTTAAATTTCCTTTTTCAGTTCTCCCCTTGTCTGTACACTGTCTGGTCTACCATGATGGGCTCCTGTTCCTTTTCTTCCAGCAAGTAATTTACTGCCTCTCATTTTCTTCATAAATGTTCACTCCCTGCTGTGGGACTGGATGACAGCTTTCTCACTTCTGCATGATGAAATACAAATTGTGTGCTGAGAAATTTTGGGAAAACCATTCTACCAAGAATGACATTCCCATTCTTCAAAAGCAAACTTAAAACTAAATGATCCAACTAGAGGAATTTAAGGTTATTTAAGCATTACTAAAGGGGTTTTTTTTATGGTGTTCTCTACAAATGGCATAATACAGTTTTGTTCAGGTTTTCTACCTTAAACCAAATGAAGATTGAAAGAATTCCAGCCTTTCACTACCTACTTGCATCACAGGCAATAACAATCCACTGTAGAAAACAGTATTTTACAACAAAATATCAATAACAACATTACTGAAATAGTCTCTTAAATGTGGTTTTTGTGTTCTCCAGTTTTAAAGCAGTTTTAAGATAGAAAGCCCCAGTAGTCTCAACACAATATTTTAACTGAATTCACAGTATTTAATTGTTTTTGGTCAAATGTTCCATAGAGGCAGTGGTGCTACAAAGTCTAGTATTTTCCAGTTAAAATAAAAAGGAAAATGTTCACCACATTCAATGGGGAAAAGCCAAGTCTGAACAGTGTCATCAATCCACTACAAACAATCCAGAAAACATGTACAACCATTTAAACTGCAAATACATTTTTCCAAACTGCTTTCACCCAGGGTTAGGTGATAGGTTTTACATCTATTGGAAATAATTTTAAAGTCTAAAAAAGTGACTCTTAAATATTTTTTGCTTTATTTTTACCGTATGATATAGTCAAATTAATAAGCAATGCCAATGCAATCAAGATGCACAGCCAGCTGTCTGAGGCAGCTCACAACATGTTATTAAAGACTCTTTCTGGCACATGATTAATTATATTGCAACAGACATGTTCCCAAACTGCTTTTATTTTCTTCTTTTTTTAACTGTGTGTTCTGCTTACTTCAAGGAAACACCAAATAAGGTGTTAATGATCATCTTTTCCCCAGATAATTAAAGAACTTTCCTGAGAAATATCATGCTGTTGTTCAGGCTTTTATACAATGATTACCAGCAGATATCAAGTGTTTACACTGAATATGACACAAATTAACCTAGCAGGAAACTCATTACTGCTGTGTACTTAAATGGTTATGAAATAACATATGTACCCATCTAAATTTGAAGGTGGTATTTGTTTAATGTGCTGAAACTGGAATGGTGTTGCTAGTTCTCATAAAAGACAGAGATACCATCCTGGGCAACCGTAAGCAACCTGTTAAAATCTAAAGAGCTGTCATAAAATTCAGATAAATCAAGCATCTTTTTTCAATACCATGTTTCTCCCACAGCTTCCTTTCTCCTCTCTATCTTTCCTTTCACAACAACTATGGGCCTACTACTTCTGCTTTAAAAAATGCATTTGTTTTCCATGTTCTTTGTCTTGTATTACCAATACTCTTCTTTACAGTAGTTCTGTATCTGAATTTACCACTTTCTACTCTGAGACTCTGATGCAGAGGCCTACAAATCTCAGAATTATTCATACATATAAAATAATTTGCCACATGCAAAATGAATTTTAAAATATTCCAATTCTGTACTATAAATACTTTTGCTATCTATTTGTAGTTTTAAAAGTTTGATAGTGTACACAATAACAAGATACAAATTATTCCACTATATCTGGCAATATTCTACCAGTTGGTAAGCTCATAGAATTTAAAGAATTTACTTCCTCCAGGGTGGTAATGGCTGTAGTGTTCTGGGTACAACAGGAAGTTTGAATACTACTCTGAATTTTCCATAGAGTGACAATACTAAAAAAAGAAGCAATAATGTACACAAGCACCTAGCTCCATCATTTCAAAATCTGTGAAGAGGGCCATTAAGGAAGACACAAAAAATAATGCAAAAATAATATATTTATTGATGTTAAATCTGAAACAATTCAGAATTCAGTGTTCAACAGCACTGGTCCCAGTGCTGATCCCTGAGGAATACCACTCTTCATGGTCTCCACTTGGACATGGAAACATTTACTGCAACTCTTTAAGTACTACCATCCAGCCAATTCCTTACCTAACAACTGTTCCAGCCATCAAATCCATGTCCCCCAAATTTAGAGACAAGAATGTTGTTCAGGACAGTATCAAATGTTTTGAACAAGTCCAGGTGGATGAAATAATTTTCTTCTCCTTCATCCACCAACACTGCTACCCTGTCATAGAAGGCCACTAAATCTGCCAGATATGGTTTGCCTTCAGCAAAGCCAGGAGTGCTGGCTTCGCCTCATTTCCATGTGCCTTAACAAAGCTTTTTCCTAGAAAAGATGGGGACTAGCAGCTTGTGTAGATTACATCTGCCACAACCTGTTTCAGAGAATGGTGTCCTTACTGTTAATGGGAGAGATGATGACATACGAGCTCATTCAAAATCAATCCAGCTTGCTGGAGGTACATAAGAGATAATTCTGAGAAATAGATTAGTGCATTGGAAAGTGTGGAAGGAAATGCAGGGGGCAACAGGGATACCAAAAGCTTCATCAGGCTCCTGCAGTTTTCAGCTGGACAACGCTCTCTTACCTAGCAGGTACCTGCTTTAAGAGTGCATGCAGCATTTGATGCATGTGGATGTCTGCCCATGCTATGTCCTAGAGTTGAAAATAAAATGTTAGCTGCCTGATACAAAAGTGAGACTGCTACAGGTACCAGAACATTGAAAGAGAAAATATTTTCATTAGGAGTCTAACAGCCATGAAATCATGTTATCAAAAATCTTAAACTATCTCTGTCTAAACTGTCTTATCCAGTGACATCAATATCATTTTAAATTAGTAAAAAATCTGGGCTTCAGATTTTTATAGAACATGAGAATGTTGACTCCAGTCTCCTTTAAAAATGTATTAATAAATTTTCTAGTTTGGCATGTAATTAGGAGACATACTCCCAAATGTTGAAGACATCAAGTGATTCAGTGGAAACTGTGAAATAACTAGGACCACTTGTAGTCAAGGCACTAATTTAGATACTTTCCTAATGATTTAAAGTTTACTTAAGGCAAGACATTATACATTGCCAAGTCTACCAAAGAGCACCTCAACAGAAGTGCTTTTCTTCTGTTCCAGCATGCTGCCCATAAGGAAAGTTTTCACTGTCATTTATTTGTATTAGTTTCCAGGCACACCTAGTACTACTGATCAATAAACTCTGTGTTTATGTGGTGTACTTGTTCATCAAAAATCACTAACAGTATATACAAAAAGAAATATAAAAGAAAGAGCCTAGCCAATTAAATTAATGTAAAACATTCTGTTGAGCATTTTACCTGCTGACTGGTTTTCATGGAATCGTAGAATATGCTGAGATGGACTATACCCATCAGAATCATTGAGTCCAACTCCTGGCCAAGTGCAGAACAGGAATTATACCACACACCTGAGAATGTTGTCCAAACACTCCAACTCTGTCAGGCTTGGTGTTATGTCCACTTCCCTCAGGAACCTGTTCCAGTGCCCAACCACCCTCTGGGTGAAAAACCTTTTTCCTGGTTTGCTTATGTTGTCTTAACTTCACGGAGGCACCAGGTAATTGGGCTTCTTTCCAGCTATAACTCACTTCTCATTTAATCCTGCCTGGCATTCATAACATTTACATATGGATGAGAAGAACAGAGCAATCGCAAAAATCTGCAAACATGGAAAAGCTGTCATTTTTACCACAATAGCATTTGCTCCATGGATAGAAACCTAACCCCCAAACTTCATATCACAGTTAGGCAAGTATTTGCTCACACTTTAACACTGAATAATATTGCAGCAGGCATACTAGACCTCTACTGGTAATACTGCCAGCATGATATAAAAATAATCTGTAGTCCATTTTAAGATCAACTCAATATGCCAACCATTAGCTTATAAGAAATTCACTAGCTGTAAAAAACCAAAATTAAACAGAGTTCTATTCTCAAATATTTCACCTTTTATTCCCTTTGTGCTAATTGTAATTTGCATTTTTCACCACACCAGAAAACTTAGACACTCCAAAAATACCACTGAAAAAACACACTTTTTTAAAATAACCACAATGAAGGTATTTTCAAGCTTGTAGTGTTCTTCTGCATGGTTTTTTTTCTTTTTCACTTGCAGTAGATCAGGTTATCTCTGGTACTGTAGTTAATGCAGAGCATATATGCAATGGTTCAGGCAGAAAAACAAAAGACTTGTATGAACAAATGCTGCAACACACTTAAATCACCAAGTCATTACAAGATAGTGGAATTAAAGGTGTCAAAGGAAAGATAATTATGTAAAATTAAGTTTTTTTCACGTGTATTTTTAAAAGTACCAGCACAAAAGTAAATGTGAGCAAGAACTCTACATTATTTTCCTTATCTGTTAATAATAAATAATAAGAAAGGATAACTTTTTTCTTTGTGTCTTAGAAGCAGTGGTGAGTGCCTTGACTGCATTGTTTACAAGTCAGTAATACTGAACTTCTTTTCTAATACTTCTTTAGTCTATTTAGTTCTACCAACCTAGTTAGTACCACAAACTATTTACAAAGTTAACATGGGGTAAACCTGGTAGGTCTCCAGGCTCTGTGCAGCCACTTTCTTGCTCCCTGCAGGAGGATGGAGAAGGGAATCAGTAGGTAAAAGTGAGAAATCTCCTGGGTTGAGATAAAGACAGTTGAATATGTAAAGTAAAGAACTACAATATGTGATCAGCACCATTTTACTCACAAATTCAAAACATAGCACCCTACAAGCTACTATGAAGAAAACTCCATCCCAGTGAACACCTATACAGAAGTACTCGTAAACGACTGAAATATTTGGAAAGTGCTTAAAATTAAGCCAACATAAATATAGTGCCAAAGCACTGTGAATAACAGATTATTTCCCTTAGCTTCAAGCCAATCAGCTGGCTTAGATTACTACTTGCATATCCATTTCAAATTCATACTGGTACTTATATAATTTCTGGGGTTTTTTGGCCCAGTAGACATTACCACATAGCAGTACATTAATCCATATGGCTGCTTTGTTACCAGATCTTTTGAAAAAAACAGTTTTTACTCCATGTCTATGGATATATGTAAGTCTTTAATACCATATATGTGAATGCACCTTTGCACTTCCTTTAGGTTTTGAATTAACCCTGAAAGTTAAAAACAAAACAAAACAAAACAAAACAAAAAAACACCCAAAACCCCCCCCCAAAAAAACCCTCAGGACCTGTATGCTAGTCTGGAAAGTCTTCTTTTGAACCTTTTTATTCAGAGAGAAACCCTGACAGTGGAAAATCAAACAGAAAACCAAATCAAATAAAATTAAATTGAAGGCTAAAACAGTATACCACTAGGATTTTCTAAAAGACCTCATGAAAATCCCTGCCAAAAATTAGTGCATGCTTAAGAGGGAAGAATTAACTTTGGGAGGCTAGAGGGAAAAATAATCTTCTTTTCTTCCCTTATTCCCCAATTCAGGGTAATCGACTTTCACTTATAGTGGTATATACTCATTTTCTTTCCTATCACCCAAGAGTCTAGTCTGAATAACACAGTTTTCCCAGACCTACACCATTAGAGGCATAAAATTGTGTGTGTGTGCCTGTGTCTGTTCATATCTGAGCAAGGAAACAAACTAATATCAAAATCCTGTTCTTCAGAACATCTCCCAAATTTCATTACATATCCTAGTTTTTAATTCTACCAGAGTTTTTCCATACTTTGAATGGGATGCTACTTCCTCCACTACATCAGGAAGAAAAAACAAACCAACTAACTAAGAAAACCACAAAAAAAAACCCCAAAAGCTCCTAAAGATGATGTTATAAGCGATGACATGCCTTTGTGTCATGTTTCCTGTCTTTAACCTAAATAATTCTCTTTTTTTTTTTTTTTTTTAATGTTATTCAGCAGAATACTTCCTGGACATGCATTTTAATATTGTAGTATACCTGCCTAGCTACTGAATTATTTCATAATAGCTTCAGCTTAAGTTCTCTTCTTGTTTTCTTAACAGTTCTGACATGTCTCCTGCAGGCAGCTCTCACTGGTTGTTTCAGAAAAAAAGAAGAGAGTGATCCTGAGGGCTGCACTCCAGCCAGGGACATCAGCCGAGAATAAACAAATGTAGACCCTGATTAGTAACAAATCATACCCAATACAGCAGAAAAAGGCAAGAATTTTTCAAAATAATTTTATTTTCCTCCATGGAGAATTACAGTTTTCCAAAAATCACATTCCCTTCTAAATTACTCCCAACAATCTTGGCTAATAGCTACTCTCTAAGGTGAACAATGTAGAAAATGTGATTGTTGGGAAAACACCTTCCCCACAAAATTCCTTTGCTCAGACCCTAAGCATGAGTGTTGATCTACAACTTACCAGACGAGACTGAGCTTCATCTGAGGGGTTACACGCTGCTACACCAGCACAGAAGGAAGGGTGCTTTGCCTCCCAGCTGCTCCAAGCACTCCAGTGTCAGTGAAGCCACCACTGCAGCCACCTCCCTGCACCTTCTCTCCCTCTTACATGGATCCAGGCCGAACCCACACGGCCTTCTCTGCTCCGCGACTTCGAGGGTGCGCGGAGATTGCAGCGATGGTGGGCGCCGCTCCTGCGGCCTGAAGGAAGGTGGAGCAAGGAAGGAACATGTGCCCTGGCTGTTGTGCTCTCGTATTTGTTGCATAGGAGATGATTTTTAACTTGATTAATAACCAAATTGGAAAGTTGGGACTTCTTTAATAAGTCAGCTTTTCCTTTCATTAGGACTATCACTCAGTTAAGTATTTCAGAACATGATGTTTCATCTTTCTGTTAATATTTTTCTTTTCTTTCATTAGTGTTACCATTCCACAATATCATCATTGTTTTTGACATTTATTCTTCTATTTCTTCCCTGTGGTCTTCTTAATTTTTCTTGTCAATTATCATTTTATACATATTATGAATCACTTCAACATCTGCCTATTCCAAAACATTAATCATTCACATTTTTAATTAACAAGCATTTTCAAAGAGCTAGCTATAATTTTGAGTTTGTTTTTAAGAACAGTGCATCAGATTTCTAACAGAAGCTCCAATGTTATTGTCCTATAGAAATATATAGAACTGATACAGACCTGGATTGCGGAGGATTACAAAGCTCTTGTTTAGGTAAAGCAGAACCTGCAATGCAGAAAATGCTGCAAGAGCAGCTATCACATGAGAAACTTATCACAAAGTTGTCACATACCACATCATCTCTGAGTCTGTTCATTGTACAGGAAAACACGGAAGGTCTTGCCCTATCTCTTTTTGCTTGTCCTACTTTCACTGAACTGTGATGATGAAATCTGTAGTTTGCTTAAATTTCTAGTTTACAAAATCACAACAGAATCATGTCTAGTGTCTAATTAAATACTTATTTGTCTCAGACCTATAAAGTCATTTAAGTTCTTAACTGGGTGAAGGTTGGACACCTGCAGTTCGCTGTAATCTGAGACCACATTCTCTCAGTAACAAAGTCAAATCCATCCTGCTACTAAAACGTGCTTCTCTTTTTGGTATGTTGGCTTGCTTCTTTGGGGCACGCAAGAAGGTTGCTTCTGGTTTTGCTTTTTTTTGGCTGGAGCACCTCTCCTGTGCAGACAGAGGGAGCTGGGACTCTTCAGCCTGGAGAAGAGAAAGTCTTAGGGAGATCTAATAGCAGCCTTCTAGTATGTAAAGGGGGCCTACAAGAGAGATGGAGCAGAACATTTTACACTGCTTCAAACTGAAAGAGGCTAGGTTTCGAGTAAATATTAGGAAGAGTTGTTTTGTTTTGAGGCACGGCAACAATTTGCCTAGTGGATGCCCCATTCCTGGAACTGTTCAAGGCTAGTTTTGATTGGGCTCTGAGCAACCTAGTCTAATGGAAGGTGTCCCTGCTCATGACAGAGGGTTTGGACCTAGCATGTCTTTCAGGTCCCTTCAACTCAAACCATTCTGTGATTCTACGATTTCCAGTGAACTATCGTTTTGCATTTGTTCATATTGTTAGTTCTGCTTATATAAGCAGCCTGACTGCCAAATGCATATCTATGGTAACTGAATCAGATGCAGAATCAGGCTGTAAGTGTTAACTTGGTGTTATTAGTCAATGGCAGATCTCCGACTGATTGCAGTGCTGCCAGTAATGCTATTGCTTTTATTAATTGAACAGAGAAGCCTAACTACCATCAGTGTTTTTATCAGGAACTGTGCATATCTACTAGTTTAAAGTTAACAGGTTTTCCATTTCAGAGTTTTACCTGCTATAATTGATATAATAATTTCTCTAAGACTGTGTATCTGATATATATATATATATCTACACATGTATGTGATATCAATGGAAGCATCCTTTTCAACTTGAGCTGAACCCTGGTATTATTTGTACTCCTCTTTTACTTGCAGACCATTTTGGATCTATCTTTGTCATTCCTCTTGCCTTTGAAAGTGTTCCTCCATACCTTCCAACCATTAAATTAGTATCTCAAGTTCTGGTGTCCCAAGTGGTCTTCATCTGCTGCTGTCATTTATTGATTGCATTATTTATGATGTTACAGATGCTCAGCAATAGCATTTATTCTCATTATTCTTCCCAACCGCTTTCCCCCCAAGCTAGTCAATAAGAGAAGCCTTGCCTTAATTTCAGCAGTATATGAGCTCTGGACAGCTTGCTCCAGATGACCAATCAATTGCACTACTCAATACCAATCACAGGGCTCTCCTTGAAGGCACTACACCTGAAATCCTTATTGCTCAGTTGCACACTTAGATGCTATCTGTTCAATGATGTCAGCTATCTTTCACTATTCATTACTGCACACTCTCTGTGTGAAGACTCAAAATTATCTTTATAGTGAGTACACAAACATTTCCCCTCTTTTTCCCACAATGTCATATCTTAGTTCACAAATTTGCCAGTAAATCTGCCCATAGCTCTGCTTTCTCCTCATTGACAAATTAATATGATTATGTAATTTATGTTCAATCACCTCATTGGCAAATTTAAGTGCAGTAATTAGTAATTAATTGTTGAATTATGCCTGCTCAAACAGCACCAGTACTAACTGTCAAATATTTAAATGTAAAGGTGTTGTGTAGGAAAGAAAAGAAAAAATCTTCTCAAGAAAGAATTTGAGAACCATGTTGCATTCTCAAGAAAATTCTGCATAGCACAAAACACTGTGCATATTTTACCTTCCTATTGGCCCAGAATTGTCCAAGAGTAGGTAGGAATATCATCAATAAATTAATCCTTACTAAGTAAAGAGAAACAATTGGGTCCTTATCACTTAGAATGCTCATAGGCATACTGAAAGACCATGAGTTTATTTGATTCATAGTACCATGGATTCTTCATCTCTGTAGATCTGAGAAGCTTTCAAAATATTCTGAAAAGTCTTAGGTGCAATCAGCAGTTTTGTACATCTGATTGAATATCAGAAATATGTTACCCACTGTAATAATTGCATGGATAGTTATGAATATATTGTTTATAAAAATAGAGAACGTACCCATGTAAAAAGTTATATTTCCCTTAAAATTTTTTAAATGTGAAAAAGGCTGACGTCAAGTTTGGTTTGATATAACTCTCAAGGAATTACTGATTTGATTTTACACTGCCACATACCACAGCCCCAAGCACACACACTTTTTTGGATAGACTTGATTTGTACTGTGCTAAACCCAGTCCTGTGGATCCCATCTGTTTCTGGAATGAAATTACCTAATCTTGAAGTCCTTCTACGTTAGAAAACACCTTCCTGAAGGTAATGATAAATAGAATTTAAAAGATTTATTGGCCACCTCAGTTTAGCCTGCTAAAGAACAGCACAGAGCTACCATTTTCACAGAAGATAAGCAAAGATGAGCCAGGGAACATTCTCTTGTCAGTGAAGAGCCTATACTGATCATTAGACTAATTAAGGTCATTTTCTGTGCCTACTTACAGAGGACATAGAAAAGAGTTTCCCTCTCTGCTCTTTCTTTTCACAAACAAGTACTTCTCTATACTGGAATCAAAAGCATGTTATGTTATGAAGCTTTTATTTCAGAGTGTGTGTGTATATATGTATGCCTGTACATACATACACAAACCTCTCTGTTTCAGAGGGATGTTAAAAGGAAAGGGTTTTTATATTTGCAGAAAGCATCCTGATATACAAGATAGCATGGACAAACTTAATATATACAGCTTCTTCAAGATTGTGGTAAAAATTTGGGCTTCCTTTTCAAGGTTGCTGCATAGTTCCAGAACTAATAGGAATTATAAATGTGTAGCAGTTTCAGAAGTGTCTCTTCTGTTTCTGCAGTGGAGAGAGGAAGAGGTATGTTTGGAGCTATATTGTAGTGTTAGGAGAAGCAAATTAAAATATTGGTTTTGGCAAAGGCCAATTAAGATGTATCACCTAAGTAAGCCCCTACAGTTACCTGCTGTGGTCACTATACAGGACATTTTTCTGGAGGAACACAGGACATTTTTCTGGAGGAACACTCTAAAATTTTATTGAAGACATATTATGGAAAAACTCTTGTTAAAATGCTGAAAAAGATATTGTATATCTTCAGACTATGCCTTGTTGTTCTTCAAGATTTCATTTAAATACTCCAGTAATAAATAACAAAACAGAATTAATATTCTGTAATTAAGACATGTGGGAAAACATACAAACACAATGAAGACCAAATTCTTCAAAATATAAAACACTTAAAATTTCTAGAGATTAACAACTAACACTAACTTTAAAGCCATTTACTTCAGACACACTTAGGAAATATAAAGCCAGGTTTAGTAGTAGTGAAATACTGTAAGCAATATTTAACAGATGTATTTTAAATACAGAGCCAAACAGTCCTCCTGAAGACCACTGTAATGGGCTATAAATATTATAATTTCAAGTCATACTGCCTTGACTAAGCTAAGATCCAAAACAGAACAGTTTGCTGGAAACTATAAAAAGTGAAATAAGTAGAGTTCTAAGCTGTTTATATCAATACTAATTACATGTCTGCAACCAGGTTAAATTAGTTGACTCTATAGTCAATATTCTCAGAGTAGTCTGGGGTTTATTATTGTGTCTTTTTTAACAGATTAAATTAAAGTTTCAGTGCTATGCTTTAGGCTTTCCCCTTATCCCTGTATTCCCTCAATATTTTTGCTAGCTAAAAAGGTTTTTCCTAGTAGTAAGATATGGGAGGCACATATAGCTAATATGAAATAATTTCTAGTGGAGCTACAGTTAAAATCAGTCATACCTAAAGAAATATATTATAAATTCAGATATCCAGATATAAATTGGAAAATTGGAAGACACCTCTGAGTGTACTTTTCAGTTATAGCATACACTTGTTTCACTGCAGAAAGATTTGTCCTCATTGTAAATTTCGAAAATGAAAAGAAATCAAGGAAATGTCTAAGTGCAGGTTGTTTTTAAAAGTCTTATAGGTAAACCAAGCTTTGTAAAAAAAAATGCAATTATACAAATTATAGATACAATTTTCAAAAATGGATGGTTTCCTGATCTGAGTTCTGTTTTCTCAGGAGCAATTATGAAAAGGTTAAAAATTCATTGTACATTTACAAACAATTGAATTAAATCCATTAATTCTGCAAATTGCAAAAGACAGACCCTTCCAGAATTGCATAAATATCACTAGAATAAGTTTTCTAGAAGAATGGCCTAGAAAATAAATGCAAACACAGATATATTGAATAATATTGAATAAAATGATAAAGCTTTAAGAGGATAGGCTACACTATAGTGGAAATAAATTGGCTAAAAATCCTTTGTATTTGTTCCACTGTTATTAATGAAAATTGGCCTCATTTTTTAGGACAGAAATCATTATGTATTTCTCCATGTAAATTATTACCTCTGTATCTACTTGGTCCTGTAGAAGATCAGCCTCAAATCTAGGTAAACATTTTCATGAAATGATCCATAGAAAGCTCCTGATAAAATGTTAGTTTATATCTACTGCTATCTTGAAAATTATAGCAGTAAATATTAACCAGTGGCCACCAAAACCATATGACAAAGGAAGAGTTAAGAAGAAGAATAAAACACAAGATGCAAAAATCTCCTTTCACTTTTGAGAATAATAGATGAAATAGTCACCTTGGCACCATCACAGGATAATAATTTTTGTGCAGGTCTAAGGCTAAATACAGCAGGCAGATAATTCTTGTTTTCAAAAATTAAATACTACTTTATAAAATTTATGTCGACTCTCAGAATGGCAAAGACATATTTTGAAATATATATGTATGTTTTGATGTATAAGCAAAGAAAGAAGGGATGTGATTGCATTGTTGCTATGTGATATAGCACTTTTCTTTTGGAAACACTTCAACATTTCCTTGAGTTTCTTGATATTTTGCCCTGGGGGGGAAAAAATGGCCATAATCCTGAATTATAGCACACTTCCTTCACTATTTTCTTAGGCTGTGAGAGAAGGAATTTTTTCATAGAAGAGAAAAGAATGGTTATAAATGCAATGCAAGTCTTCATGAGAAAAAAAAAAAAAAAAGAANAAAAAAGGCAAAATAAAATAAAAACAACCAGAAACTCACTGTGAAGAATAATTTTAATTTTTACAGCCTTGACAATATGCCATTAGCTCAGAAGACAAAACTGCAAAACTGCAAGCAAGTCATACAAGGCTTTTATTGTCAGAGTATGAAGTGGAACAGGGAAATATTAAATTTCAAACTGCATTCACTTTCAAATCAAGATCTGGCAGAAAATGTTTTTTTAAATAGTGGTTATCCTTAACTGTCAAAATTAGCTGCTTACGTGCTGTCTGGAAAAATTATCTTTCATATTCACTTGTCAGTACTTCTCCCACTCTTCACAGTCAGGCAATGTTAAAATTCAAGTCAAAGTTGTTTTTTTGTCAACGATATTTATTGCTCCTAAATACTAATATGTAGACAAACATTTCCTGTTTCTTAATGTTACTTGCACAGGTTGCACCACTGTATTTCAGACTAACCCTTTATAATTTCTTCGTGAAGGGTTACATTTGAGAGAGGAACAGGATCTTCTGTTAGGAAGGAGACAGTAGATGTCGTTTTGGTCTTTCAATTTAGTGATTTAGATTATTTTTCTGACACGCTACAACATCAAAGAAAGCCATTCTACAAAAGCCTGACCATCACATTCCAGAGAGTATGCTTTGCATAATCTATCTCCATTAGGGTTTCCATATAAGTTGACAGTGTGACAGTTAAATCTCTTCATGCATTTCTATCACTTCACATCATAAAATGTCAAACTTCCTATGCACACTGAAGTAATATATGTACAATATGTTACACAAAATCAAGACATGCACAACCAGAGCATGACAATATTCTATAAACAGTGGTAGTTGGTATCAGACTGAAATCTAGAAATTACAGTCTCCTAGGTATAATGGTTTCATTAAAATGTTCAAACAGTGTCTCCAAAGCTAATTTTCTTTCCAAAGTACCCATGCATAGAAAGTACAGCAATAAGACATCCCCCTGCTATGCCTTTCTGAATAGCAGATTAACTGCAGAACTAGAATGATGTCAATTTGTTTCAAAATATTGCAGCAAAGCTTTTGAATGGATGAGCAATTACTAACAGAGGGTGCAATTATAACCGAGTCACAGGGAATGCTTTAATATGGTTCTTCTCACATGTACAAGGAATAACAAGAAAATGTAATGAAAGAGGAATAATGAGACAGCTGGCTTTGACAGCACCTTGGCAGCTGTCACTAAGAAAGTAAGTGCATCAGTTCAGTGGAGTCCGTTCTTGAAGACATCTAAAGAAGGATGAGGAAAAAGCATCTTGTCAGAGAGTAGCCGAAAGCTATCGCCAACAGTGGCAGAATAAGATTTACTTGAATCAAAACAAAATTTAGTTTCTTATACTAATTAACACCAAAAAGACAGTAATTTGTCAGATCTTACTAGACCATATCTGCTTTTTTTTTTTTATCCTTTTATCCCAGATCCCCCAACTTGGTTTTTAACTTTTTGGAGATGAAACAAAATCTACTTGTGACCTCTCAATTCCGCAAGCTCACTCAACAATTCACTCTTTTGTTTCTGAATGAAATTTTTACAAAGTGCTTTTTGCCATTTGTCACATTAAGGTGGCTTAACACTATTTCTGCACTTAAATAGGTCCTGCCTGGAGCCAGCTGGTCTGCCTAGACAGGCTTGGGAAGAAGAAAATTAAGTTTCAGAAGCAATGGGCTAAATTCTCCTTTCAATTATCCATTTTAATCTTATTACATACAAAATCAATGATACAATGTGCTCCCATGTTTTGCTAGTAGAATCAATATAATTGTCCTTATGGTATTCAAATGCTACAAATACAGCAAATGTTTTTATTAAAGATAGATAATTGCAACAAACCCCCAAACATAAAGAATCTCTATCTAGACTACTGCCAAAGTTCATTTTTTGAACAATGTTCTTAAGTTACCAAGAGCTGCAAGAAAGAAAACACTGAGATCAGACTGTGCTATGGCCAGATCTGTTCTCCTCAGTACAAGAGTAAAACGAAGGGTCACTAAGATGACTGAAGGACTGGAGCATCTTCTCTATGAGGTGTGGATGAGACATCTGGGGCTGTTTAGTCAGGAGAAGAGAAGGGAACCTTGTTACTATATAAATTCCTGGAGTAAAGGTGCAAAGGGGACAGAGTCAGGACCTTTCTGGTGGTAAACAACCAGAGACAATGGGCTCAAACTGAAACACTGGAGGTTCCCTCTGAACATCAGGAAAGGCTTCTTACTGTGATACTGACTGATCACAGGTTGCCCAGAGAGGCTGTGGTGTTTCCATCCTTGCATATGTCCAAAAGCCATCAGGTCACGTTCCTGGGAAACTGGCTCTAGATGGCCCTGCTTGAGAAGGGGCGTTGGAGCAGGTGACCTGGCAACATCCCTTCCAACCATGACCATTCTGTGATTTCTGATCCTCTGGAATAGTCACATACTTGCCATAAAACCTTGTGCAAGGAAAAAGGTATGAACAAAGGTATGCAACAGCCCAAGCTGTTTCTTCAGCACACTATTTCAACACCTACTAAGTAATACATTCTCTTCAGAGTGCTCCTGCCTAAATAAGTCACTTAGGAGAAGGAAGGTATCAGCATACCTAAGCTGGTAATATACTTTAGATTTGAAGGGTTTTCTTGTAGGTTTGTGGGGGTTTTCAACAGGCTTGCAGTGATCTACAAACATGAAATAAATCTATTAAAATGTATTCCATCTTTATTTATTATCTTTTTCCCTAAGGTACTGATAATTGAATTAGAATGGTTGATCAGTATCACTGCTCATAAAAGTGCTAATCCCTGTCCACTCAGCTATAATAAACTACAATCATCAGGTTTCAGAGCTCCAACACAGCATTCAGCTGTTCTTTGTCTTGTAAGAAAAGCCAAATAGACCTTTACCATCCAAACATTGGGTATCAAAGTTAAGGTTTGTTTGGGCAGAAGCTATAACATCAAATGCATAATGCCATTGGCATATATGTACATAATGTAAATTGCCCTCTTTATTACCATCTGGAAGTGTGCCTTTTAACTTTCTCACTTATGTAAGTTTCTGGGCTCTTTATTACTACATGGTATTGTTAGTGGTACTATCTGCGTGAGCAAGAAATATTATTTTACCATTAAACCTATAGTTCTTAATACTATAATGGTATCTAGGAGTATAACAGAGACAGACCATGACTCTATTGTGCTACAGATTCTAGAACTGTAGGACCAAAATAGGGTGACTCCCCTAAAAAGCTTTAAGAAGTCTTTCTGTTTCTTTCTGCTTTCATATTGTAATTCACACCTACTTTTCACTTAAGAGAATAAGAAATATATTCTCAGAGTGTGCATAGCAATTGAGGAAACCTAGAGGCAGAACTAAAACACAAAGGCACTTTCTTTCGTATCTCATCAGCAATCACTTCTATTTCCCTATTGTTTTAGTACATACATCCCAGAGCAACCCAAACAGGAAATTAGGTCTTCTGCCTTCCTCCACCATTTTTCAGAAGAGTCTGTGCATGAGAAGATAGCCTACTTCCTAGACTATATTAACACATGATAATTATATTTTCAAAGCAAAAAGGAGCACATGTCCTTTGTAGTCTTTGATGGTAACTTTAAATTGCACTCATTGCTTTACAGCAAGTATCTCTCTCTAATGAAAAATAAAGTTATAATGCTGAATAATTGTTCACTGCTTTCTAACTTCAAAGTGCTTTGTAAATATGACCTAATTCATCAAAATTTTTGGTACTCAAGGGAATTGGGTATACAGCAAGCAGAGATAGGAAAACAAAGCAGACAAGGCTAATGGTCAAATTCTGATATTTTTTGCCCAAGCATGTCCTTGCTCAGGGTTTTCCTTAAACAACAAATGAATCTAAGAAAGTAGGTAAAATTTTTCTAAATCACTAATTGTAGCTAAATCTGCAGTGCAATTGTCTTTGATTTGTTTGGTGTTTGGCAATAATGTGTTCATAAATATCCATAACTCTGCACAAAACTGTAGGATAAGGACTGTGCCAGGCCCCCAGAATCTGCATGTGGCAGATATAAATCCCTTCCTCCACATCATAAAGCACATAAGCTTCTTACACACTTCTACTACCAGTTTTGGCTTGCTTTTGTCTTCCTATGAGAAGATTTGTCTAGTTGGCTCACATTGTATATGGACCCCTTATGGAACCCCTTCATCTTTTTCCCCAAAAGCTTCCTATCCTGCGAACATAGGATACTTCTTCCTTGCAATCACTGCAGCCTGCAAACACAGGACTACAGCGGATCTGTGGCTTTGAATCCAAGCACATCCATCTAAAGGAAATAGTATTATTCCTGAAGGTGCAACTACACCACAGAGAAAGCATCATTTCCATTATTTGTTCATCTCCATCTATACTTTTATATGATCAGTGAAAACATGAATGAAAATATCAAATGTTTCAATAGATGAATTCTGAAGTCAATGATGAATCGTATTTGGTGTCAGCAGTATTTCTTAGTCTTTTTCTAAACCTTAGTCAATGCACAACAACAAATGCATGGTTTTAAGCTATTTTAATTGTGGAAGGACGTAATAAACTAATATGAATAGATGTTTCATAATGGCACATAAAAATTTTAAGATGTCTATATATATATACCATACAAATATTTACTTATATAAAATATAAAAAAATAGTGTATCACTATGAAACAAATGGCTAGGGAAAGAAGTATTGCTGATATTGATATCTATACATGTCATATATAACTACTCAGATAAAGCATCTACTTGTCATTAGACAGTTATATAACTAATTAGAAAAAATTAGCTAGGTTTTCAGAATTGTTAGTGTTATTAAGATGATGTTAAAAAAAATGCACCATTTACATTTCAAACAGGCAAGAGACACCTTATTTGAAGACAGAATCTTTTTTTATCTGTTTTTTATACGTTTTTTTTCTAGTATACCTGTTAGTTGAGACTACCACTGAAATAAGGAAGGAAGGAGAGGAAGGCAGAAAGCCAAAAAGCAAGCACAGCAAGGAAGCAAGAAAAGCAAAAACTCAAGAAAGTAAGAAAGCAAGTGTGAGCAAACAGGAAAGAGGAAGAAAGATAAAGAAATGAAAGACAGAAAGAAAAAAAACAAAAGACAAAAAGAGAGAGAGAAAAAGAGAGAGAGGGAGAGAAGGAAAGAAAGAGAAAGAAAGAAAGAACTAAGAAAAGAAAAAGAAAGAAAGAATATTGCCTCATTCATCTCATTTCTATGCTAAATACCGAGTGTCCTCATAACAGCTGGAGATTATATGGCATCACCTAACTCAGAGGAATTATTCCACAGTTTGCCAGGAGTAGCTAAGCCAATAAATAGATGGAAAACAAATGGGAAAAAAATGCATCCAGCTTTGTATGGGAATTATCTAAACTAAACCACCCCTTGTGTGGGATGTTCTCACCTCTTAAATTGGATTAATGACTATGACCAGAAGCAAAGCCATTGTGTTTTATTCTAATCCAACTGGAAAACATGCATTATTACTGTAAAAGACTTTTTCTAATGAATGTTTGGCCACTAGAGCCCT
>VZTR01021650.1:11036-38831 GCA_013400775.1 Chaetops frenatus | reverse complement strand
TTTTTTTTTTTTTTTGTATAATACCACACATTCTGGGTACTTTCACAAATGCTTTTGCCATTTTATGCTGGTACAAAACTTGAGCATTTCCGTGAGCAAGTTCATTGGCCGAGAAGAAATGAAACTGTCTTTTCATTTACCAAAACTATGTGTAGGGCAGGAGATAAACCAGTGCAGAAGATGCTAGAAGGACTGCTAGAAGGCATCCAAAATGTTTCTCCTTCCATAGAACTAGATAAACAGCAGTATTGGGCTTATAATAATGTGATCTCTCTGTTAGTTTCAATAATGTCATATTTTACTCTGCTTGTAGTTCGTTTTATGTGTTTAATGAGCTCAGACGTAAGTAGATCAATAGAGCATACTGTGTAAGTAAATCAGTAGTAGTTAAAAGGTCAGAGTTTGGATCTAATCAGAAAAAAAGACCCCACCACTCTTTAAAATGGCCATATGGTAGTATATGTATCTACTGTATGTGTCTGACTATCCTGCCAGCCTCCCTGAAGCAGGGATGACCCACATGTCACCCACATGAATCATCCTATTAAACTGGCATCTTGTGAAGGGAAAGAAGTAGGTTTATAGAAGTTGTAGGATAATGTCACTGCTCTGCAGTTTCCACTTACAATCCAGAAATTACAAGAAATAAATGCCTGATCTGGTAATTCAGATCGATAGCAAGCACACAACATTTGGTAAGATGGATTCAACAGCAACCCTCAGCCAGCAGTACTTTGAAGATGGAGTCACCATCCCCAGATGTGTTTAAAAAGAGACTGGATATTGCACTCAGTGCCATGATCTAGTTGAGGTCTTAGGGCATGGGCTGGACTTGATGATCTTAAAGGTCAATTCCAACCTGGACATTCTGTGAATTCTGTGAAGTGCCTTGGTAGAGTGACCACCAGCAGAAGTGATGTCTCCCCAATTCTCTGTGTCCCAAAAATATGATTATCTTCTTCTGGTCCTGGCTACATGGATTTCTCACCACAAGGCTCAGGCAGGGGTGGAGGAGAGCTACTCCATCATTGTACACGGACGTAGGGGATGGAGCCTCAGTGCCTGAGATGCGAGAGAGGAGTCACCAAGTTCCTGCCATGTGTGGGGCTGAGGAGCACACTGTCCTGAAACATCCCTTTCACAGGCAGTAAGTTTCTTAAACAACATTGCTCCTAAATTAGCAGCCACCTATTTATTAGTAGTAGAGTTAGGAATGAGACAAGAAAGCTCCAAAGTTTATTCTGTAAAACAAAATATAAAGCCGAANGCCCCCCCCCCCCCCCCCCAACACCACCACCAAACTAAAACCATTTCACATGATTGACTCCTGCTATTATTTGGTGGTGGTTTGGGTTTGGCTGGAGGGAACACATGCTTGGGGTTTTTTTTAATGTACAGATTTATCTCAGTTGTAATGTTGTCTTGATATTTTTTACAGAGGAAATCAGTTGAAACAGCTTACTTACTTGGTTTTCTTGTTCCTGCTGAAATGGAAACCCAAGCATGCCAATGCTGTGCTAATATATGCAAACAATAAAATTACCCTGGCTGGGGACTACAGCTCGAACTAACTGAAACAGACAGCAGGCTGCTTTCATTACCCACCCTAAATGAAACTAGAATACTGAGAAGCAAGAATAAAAAGTGAAAAGTAAATTAAGAACTGATTTTATAAATTCCGGTGAACAGCTTGCTGTTCACATATAAACAACAATCACATACAATGTATTTTCCCAAACAAGGGTTTGGAGAAGCAGCAGATTTCAAAGAATAATAATAAATGAGATAAATTGCAGGTGTATCTTATTACTGCAGTCTTGATCATATTTACTTAAATATTGCTACTGTTAACCTTATTGTGCTTTTTTTCCCTTTTTCAATGCTTTTCCTGATAATATACATTTTTTACATTGAATAAAAATTTTAGGGAAATTATCTATGACATTAATGTGCATTATGCCAAGAACATACTAATTGTTATTTAATTGCTCTTAATAAAATCAAACAAGGTCATCAGAAAGTATAGGAAAGAGGATAAAAAGAGAAAAATCCACCCAAAATGGTCCAATCAATTACTCTTCATCAATCACACAGCTGGGAATAAATTTGTACTATTTGGCTCACAGTAACACTTGCTTAAGCACAATCCACATGCTCAGTAGAACCCATGCTCAAAAGCTTTGTTGAACCAATGTTTAGAGAGACAAAACTGAACCAGGGTATTAGTCTTCCCTATTCCTACAGAATTCCTCCAAGATATTAGCTAGTTGCCAAAAGCCTAATGCCTAATTATGGAATTTGATACTAAAGAAAATCCAGCTTTGAAATACCTAGTCAGACCAAAATCATCATGGATTCATGATGCAAACCATTGATCATGTGGAAACGCCAGCTGCTGATTCAAAAGAGTTCAAAGTAGGGCTTTTTTTGCTTTACACTGGCAAGCTTAAGTCTGCTCAAATACTGTTTATCCACTGCTGTCCAGCAAAAACCAGCATATAAGTGAGAGGTCAACATAAACTCTGTGTATGTGTTCTGGCTAATTTCTCAGATATATATTTGTGTGTCCATTCCTCATCCAAATGAAATTAGCACTCCTGGGTCACTCAACAACACACAGATCAGGTATTAACAATAGTGGAGTGAAAGTCTAATTACATTTACTGTAAAATGGGTATATTAATAGTTCTTACCACAGCTAGAGTATAGAGAGAATTAATTCAAATCCTGGTAAATCCCAGAGGCCCTTTATCTCATTCTTTTGTGTAGAATTCAACAAAGTAGTTATATTCCACAACTTATTTTTTCCATTTTGAAATGGTCTTGATGATATATATCAATATTTTTTTCACACTACATAAGCAAAATATAACAGTAGAAACTAAACTGCAAAATCCTACATAGTATACCTTATTTTGATATGGTCATTATCCAAACTACAATTCAAAATGTCTTCTTATCCAAATGATTTAATAGAGAGGGATTCTTCGTCAAATTTCCAAACTTGCTTCATCAGGAACAAAGAATGACCTACCAGACACTCCCTGAAACATTGGAAACTTTAATCAGTCCATGAACTGATTAGAAAACTGTAAATAAGTTATTAATGTAAGCAAAAATACTTAGCTGGAAATTATTGGCAAGGAAAAATGCAGACTTTCTTTCCATATTTGGAAGATAAATAAATTGACAGTAACAGTTATCCTATTTTGTCTGGGCACCTTTGCAGGAGGATGAGCCACCTAAGCCAACATCAGAAGCTGAAGGTTAATGACTTGATGCGACTGACATTTACCCATTTCCCTTTCATCCCATTACATGAAACTACCTGGTTGCTATTATGTTAAGGAGATTCCATATCCTTGTGAGTGCATGCCAGCATCTCTTCAAGAACTGCCTTTCCTTGCTGCATCGTAATAAGAACCACAACATCAAAGCTCCACCTCTCATTTCAGGTGTAGAGCTTCTTGAAGTCAAACCTCCATTTGTTTCCAAGGTAACAAAGAGAAACTCAACTCCAGCCTGTTTCTGGCTTTACAAGTAAAAATTAACCAAGAGATGGATATATGTGCCTTGCTTTAACTGAATATTTCTGAAAAGTTTATGATTGTACCAAGTAGAATGAAAAAAAAGGAAAACTTTTGAATAAATAATATCAATGAAATATTGCAAATGCTAAGATGTATTTATGTTCACAGCCCTATCTCTGTAAGAAACATACATAATTTAATGAATCAATTTAGAAATTTCATTGTCTTTTTTTAATCTTTAGGATAAATATGTGTTCTGGTTTAACAGCTTGTATGTATTGGACTGGCTGGCTAACAGTATTTCAAAATATCTTACTATGCATTTTGCAGTATTAAAGTTGGGAAAAGTATGCTACTAATTTAAAAGCCTTTTTAAGAATAGAGCATATTGCAACTTACAGACAGATCCGTTATTTCAACTTGGAGGGAAGCAATAAACTAATCAGGATCAGAATAAAAGGACAGACCTTGCTGCAGCCCATGGGAAAGAAGCATTTTCTGTGGAACTGACAAGTTACAGTCTAGGGAACTGCAAGTTACAGTCTAGGGAAATTGCAATATATTCCCAGACAGAAGTCAGAGGAATAAATATGATTGCAAATTTTTCATTACCATTTTCCTATAATTCTGATCTCCATCTTTAACATTTCTCACCCAATGCTACCTACCATTTTCCTTAACAGATTTTGTTTAAAGATTAACATAGGTGCCAGCAACTCATACACAGCATGGTAAATTTCTCAGTTAGCCTACTTCTGATCGTATTTTTGAACAGAACTTTCTCTGGTGGATCACTGGGTCACATATTCCAAATCCATTTCAGTGTCTTCTCCCACGCAGATTCAGGCAATTCAATTTCTTTTTTTCTCCTGAGAGACAGCACAGAGAAATGCAAACCTCCAAGTTACTTTTGATTCTGTCTTTGAACTTTGCTTCCTACTTTCACTGTGTCAGCCACAGGTGTGGAAAACAAGTAACTAACACCAAATTTAAAAAAATAAATCAGAATTATACTCTTAACTACACTCATCATTTGCATAACTCTCGCGAACAACTTATTTATGCATATAACCCACATGCCTGTTTGTGTGTGAAGACTGAGCTATACAAATCTACTCATATTTAAAGACACATAAAGAGAAAAATAGTCTGAACAGTCACAAACCAGATAAATAAAATATAGATGCTAATATGCATCAAGTAGAATGGGTTTCTGAAGAGAAACATTAAAAAAAAAAATCCAATTATTCAACTACTACTTTTTCTCATTTAAGTATTCTTCTCTCAAATCTTCTATATCTTCAGCTATTATTTCCTTGCCCTTCCTCAGATTTTTAGAGGACTATTAGAGATCTTGTACTCAAGAGTATATCTAAAACTGATTTTTTTTGACTTTTGACAGGAATTTTTGGTCAAAGAAAATACCCTGAAAATTGACTCTAGAGGACTCTGCTTGAAAACTTCAGCTGCAGTCTGAAGAAAATTACTTCCTTCAAATTCCTGCTGCACCCTAAGTAAAAGCTGGCTTTAAAAAGAATAAAACAAACAAATTTAACCAAAAGCTCCAACAGAGAAAAATTTTGCCTGCTTAGCTTAGGACTGCTTAGCTAAACAAACATGTCTACTAAACATTTCAGTGCCATTTCACGTCTCCTTTGAACCTCAGATATGATCTGTCTCAATATCTGAAAATTTTTTGTTAGAAAAACTGTTGTACATAAATAAACAAATAGAGAAATAGAAATTTTCTTTTTTCCTTCCTCTTTTTAACCTATAGATATACTCAGTTTTCTCAAAGTGCGTATTAGCATCAGAATAAGAAGGCATTAAGGTGTGTTGAGCCAGTTTATGTTAAACACTTAAGTGTGCAGAAAAAGGTACACTCAGCAGCATGGCACACAATTTGGTTACATGAGGTGTAAAAATCTGAACAGGTCTCTATCAGCTCCTTTGGAAACCCCACTGCAGCTTGAATTCAAACAGACTCATCTGGAAGGACATTGTGCATGACTGCATGTCTTTGTTTCTAAATTATCAAGGCATAAGCTGTTTCTTTAGATTTTTGGTACTTGCAAACTAAAGCCAAAGTAAAATTAAAATAGTAGTTCCAAGTATTATCACACATGGGGAGCTTGCTGGCTCCCTGGAGGGCCCCATGGGCACTGGACTGTAATAGCACAAAATCGCTTTTCAGACAAAAGCGGGGTGAGAAGTAGAGAAGTTCAACTCAGTCCAGCAAGGATCCTGAAATGAAGAGGGACCCACACTCCCAGAAGCACAGCTGTTTCCTCACTGCCTGCAGGTTCCAGTCTAAGAAATGAAGCCCTTTGCTATCCAAAAGAGGACACTCCACTATCATATTCCTGCTTTCATTCACAGAAGTCAAGAAGGCTTTTTCACAGAGTCATTATATATATATATAAAATGAAGACAGAGGGAAAAATAAATGTAACATATATGTTTTTAAATATTTTACAAATAACGTTCCCCTTCTGTGTTATTCACTGTAACATTTCCTCCCTGTCTTATCTTTAGCTAAACAGGAGGTGGAAGAACAAAAGTAGGGAGTGTTGGCCTACTGATCAAAAAAATCACTCTTTGTTGGCACAGGTGTCTCATGTTTATTGTTTGTTGGGGTTTTTTTCCTGGTCTAGGCAGTAAAAGATCGTAATTTTACAACTGGGGAATTTCAAATATAATTTTGTTTATTTTGAGATGATTTATCTTTCTGCTTTCTATTTTGAATGGATTTTATCTCTATATCTTCCACAGCTCATATAGCTCCATAGGTATTTCCTACTTCCAAGCAAAGACTGTTTAAATGCATTTTGTAAGCCTGTGTTATATACAGATTCAGGTGTCAAGAAAGAATGTATATCAGAATATGATTAGAATAATTTTTCAAACTGTTCTAAGTGAAAGCTCTGTATTTCTAACTCATAAAATAGTATCTCTCTAACAGAAAATCAGAATTTCTGTGGTTTTATGGAAATGATGAGCACAGTTTTATAGGAAATTCTGAGTTCAGCTTTCCACGCTGGAAGGGGAATTGAAGCATTTTAGTCAAAGTATCCTGTCAGAAATTAGAGAATTTAATTTTGGTATAGAATAAGCTTTCTGTCAATTCAAAAACAAATCTTCTATTTAACTGACTGAATACAATTGTTTTACAAGTGCCATTAATAAAAAGTGTCATTAATATTAGCAGGGTATATTAAAAGTGTTCAAGACAAGGATTTCTCCAAGAAACTCAGCAGAAACCTATTTCATCATAACCACTGGGTTACTTTCTTTAAAGTTAAGGGGTTAATTAGGTAAGTTAAAGGGTTAATTGGGTAAATATATTTGTTTAAAAATGACAAGAGATCAGAGCTAAGCTTGACACCTTTATAATATACATATTGTCACTTTTGTTCTGTAAACATTAATGCATTTTGGACTGGCATTAGTATTTCATATTCTCCATTATATATGATCTTTCAAACTGCAGTTTTCCTTAAAAATAGCATTGGAATCTGCAGAAAGTTAATGTCACTCATGTTTCTACCAAAGAATCAACCATGCCTGCCCTACAAAACAAGTGGGGCACATGCACGGTGCTTTCAGTACTCTAATTGTCTCTAACTAGCACTATGGTATCCACAAGATGTGTATACACCTCAAATGGGAAATAAGGTGAACTAAGCAAATATTTATGTTTTGACATATGGCCTTCCTTGTGGGAAAAGCTTTCATTAAACCAGATTGCTTTCAGGTCCATTAATATCAATATATGATATTAATATCAACTTATTAGCTTTATATTGAGAGACAGAGAGATGGAATTGTATTGATATTAATTGTACAACCATTTCAGTACTCAGTATATCCCTAGGATTGTGGCCTGATGCCCTAAATTAAGAAAGCACCTAGAGAGACCTGCTTCAAACTCCCCTGTAAGGTCATATCTTGCAAAATTGCAAGAGCTTTACATTAGTTTTGCAGTGGAGATAAGCTCAGTCCAGTCACATACTATATAAATTTCTCAAAAATCCTCATCTGAAGCTATCACTTGGCAGGGGTGAGGAGGTGGGTAGAAGAAGAAGTAGAAAGAAGAGAACAGGGATCTGCTCATGGGTAACAAGGAGAAAATTTCAAGCAGGGGGAGTTGTTCACACTTCCATAAATAAGATATTAATCAAAAGGCACCCTCAACTACCTGAGCAGATTTTGTGCTATGGAGACAAAAGACAAAGCTTTTCCATAACCCTTGCACCATCTCCCATGTCGCCTGATCCTTAGTCAGAGTCTTGTTCAAAACCTATTACCCAACAATCTGACCTCCAAATATTAAATAAAAAAAAATGAAAAGGTTTATACAGGGCAATTTGATTCTTTGCCCTGGACTATGAGGAACTTGAAGAGGCTTGAGCTCGTAATGGAGTGTGGAGTATCTGTAGCATATCTCATTGCTCCAGCTGAAACCTGAAACACATTTTCAGTTCCCTTAACCTGAGTGGAAAAGTGGGCTTTAAAGGGATCAGGATCGGATAGAGTAGATGTTCTTGCTTTTAGATGTGAAAACCAGAACAAATACCTGGACATAAAAGGAATTCCACAAAGGAACCATTTTAGAGTACAACAGACTTGTATTTCATGACTTTTGATTTTCATTAGTCATGTGCCCCCTTTGTAATTACAAATGAAGATTTATAGCAAAAATATTTATAAACAAAAAGTTCATTAATTCCCAATCAGATGGGTGAGATAATTTAATATCTAATTTTTATTTGTCTTCAATACTTCAAAGGCATATAGCTCAGCTTTTATTTTAAAAAGTAAATGTTTATTTCAAAGTGTTTTGAACTGAATTAGTCTGCTCAAAGTTGACATAGATAGAATTTAAGTTCTCATCTATCTAAATATTTAATTAAAAAAAATTACATGTGGTTTTGATATTCTGTTACAACAAATAAAGCCTCTGTTAGTTTATATTTAATTTGCATTTCAAACTCTAAAGAACAGCTGTATTCAAAATAGAATAGCTGGTGTGGTAAAAAAAAAACAAACAAAAAAAAAACAAACAAAAAAATCCATCTCATAAGCTTCCTTTAATCAAAACTCAAAATCTGGCAACAAAATGTCAGTGTGGAGTGTTTGCTTTATAAACTGCTGGGGAAAGGTTTACAATGTTAATATTTCAAAATGAATAATTTTGCAGAGTCTCTATCATTAATAAGCTTGTCATTTTAATCTAAAACATGAAGGAAACATTTGTATTCCTAAAAATAACTAGATGGAATATTGCAAGTTGTTCAAGAAAATAAATTATATTATTTTTAATGGCATGTTCTCTGAAATCATGAACATCACAGTCAAGAATTACCGTGTAGTATCTGCCACATTATGTGTGAAAAGTAAAATAAATGGTTCTGGTTTGACCATAAGATGCCCAAAAGTATCCACAGCACATGCTTCAATTTTTAGTTTTATCTTTCTGCCTTATCTCTTACTCTTTAGGAATTTTGGTGCCTGGTAACTGTTTACATCCCTTGGCAGGCACTATTTTTTCTATTGCCAGAAATTATTGTGACTCCTCTAGCCAAAAGCTGTCTGCTTATCTACCAAGATTTTCATTCTGAACCCATCTCTACACTATTTCTGTGCCCACTGCAACCCCACAGCTGGCAGAATGAGTGTCACCCAGCAAGGGGAAGGTGGAAGCACCGACTCTATTTCCAGATGCTTCCCTTGCTGCCACACTGGCAGATGGAGCAAGCAGGGCTTGCCTGCCAAACATGGCATAACTACTCTTAGCTCAAGCAAAATCTTGGCTATGCTGATCCTGTGGCATGTTGCCCATCCCCTTCAGCATAGCCCAGCTTCTGGCACTGCAGTGGTGATGGGGAAGGACAAGACAGTTTGATTAAGGGAGGAGGGCACTGGGCGAAGGAAGCAGAGTTGCCACCATGCACATGGGTGAAGAAAGCCTCTGAAGGAAGCCAGGAAGCAGAAGGTCTTAGGACTTTGGTTTCCCTTGATATGGTATATAAAGATGGATGATACTCACAACATTACTGAAATTATTTATTGACCAGAGTAGGCAAAACAGCACGGTCACCATTCTATTTTTCTTTATTGTCTTACGCAATTTATTCTTATGGCTAACCTGTGCCCTCTAACATTTCATCACTGTGCTCTTTGGTCCTCTTTACCCCAGCATCATTCTTACTATGTGTCATCCTCATTTATCTTGTCATATTTGAAATTTAGAGGGTAAGATTTCTTGGAACAAAGATGCATCTCACTGAAACTCCTGAAAAGTGTTTCCAGCACATCCTTTGAAAGCAAAATAATGAAATCAATGCAAGTTTATTTTCATTGTTTTCTTCCTATAGAAAGAGATGACAGATGTAGGTTCCCCAGAATCTGGTACCCTCAAGATATTTTTTGATTTTGTTATCTTTGGACCCTCAAAATCAAGCATTCCCTTGGTTTTAAGATTGCAGATTTTGAAGAGAGCAGTTTGAAGAGAGAGATTTTGAAGAGACAACCAGTTTCAAGGATCTTTTCCCCAAAAAGCATATTTAGTCTGCCATCATCACATCAGAAACCATAATACATACCATCACCAGCTCTTCCTTGGTGGGACACTAAGCAGCTGCTTGCCACCTGCCACCTGGCTCACATCCCCTGCAAGTGACCTGCCTTAATATCAGCCCTCAACTCTTTGGTTTCTACGTCTTATTTTTTTAGTTAGAATGTGACATGTCTCTCAATGAAAAGCTTTAGACTGCCAAATTCCTCACTTTGTCAATTCTCCTTCATTTGGATGATAATATTTGGATCCACCCTCACAAAATGAATGGTGGAAAGGGTTATGACCAACAGACATGTCCAAAAGCAGGAGTAACTGTACCGACACCTTGACTAACCTCCAGAAGCCATGGAGAGCTGGACATTAAGTTCTTTCTGTAGCAACCTCTCACTTGCTTGAAGTCTAAATACCATGCTTGTTAATTTACTAGTGCTAACTCAGCTCATCTCCAGTCATTATTTTTCTACCAAGCTAGACATTTCTGGGCATTTTGATGTCCTTTCCTTCATTTGTTTTAAATGTAATTTGTTCTGCACCATTGCATCATATGTTTGATACTTCAGTGCAGACTCCCTGGGGCAGATGATAGCAACCCAACCAGAGCAGTTTGCTGAACTGCAGGTTTATTTCTCAAACCTAGGATCATGTTTATTGCTAGTCACCCTACTGATCTAATCTTAAAAGAATTTGCCAGTGGAGATCACTTCCTGCTTATCTGGACTTCCTGGAGGGCAAAGAACTTCACTTTTCCCAAATTCCCAACTTATTCCTATGACTGCCCTGGCACTTTAGAAATAATGAGAAGCTTCAGAAGCAACTGAAAAACTTTACATGAATAGCAATAACATTTAAACACATATTAATTCACACACAGGAATTCTGCAACCTTCAAAAAATATTAGTACTTGAAAATAAATTAATAGAAAACTAGCAACCTTTGACATTTTCCATGCCCTTAGATGACTATGTTAGCATTAAAGAACAGGGTAAAATCTTACACCTACCAGTGTAGAGCACAAATTCTGTAAAGACAAGAGAAATGAAATGTCATGGAGTAGCACAGGTAAAGATGCTTTTTTAAAAGGGATTTTGGTATACTTTCTTCTTCTTTCTTCAGTATAACTGCCTAAATTACTGCTGAATTTCAAGGATGGCAGGAAGTTTACAGATAAACTTGGTCATGCAAGTTTTTATTATGTCTAATAAATCCTTGTCCTACTTAGTATTATATTAACAAATATAATCTGATTCTAATTCTCAGTAAATTCACAAGTAAACAGTAAAATAAAATAAGACATTTAAAATAATAAAAATAATCTGCAAAAAATATTCTGAGAGTTCTGCAATATTCTACATCAACTATTGCTTAAAGTTGCTGATTTAATGTGAAATCATCCAGTAACAGAATACTAAATGGAACAACAAGACAAAACTTTATTTCCAAAATCTCAAAATTATAAATTCCATATAATTAAATGTTAGATACTAATATTTAATTTTTAAAAAATATTTTTCTGTAAATTTCAGCCTTATGGCTATGGCTTATACCTTTATACCCTCCTCTATGTTACTTTCCCATGCTTTTCATGCATAAGCAGTTAACATCTTCCTCACCATACTATCAGCTGCAATATCACTTCTTCAGGAGAGATTGCCTCTAAAGCTTTGTTGGTTGATATGATTCAATGCCAAAATTTACACCAAGAACTTACTGGATAGATTGTGAAATAAATTATAGAAGAAAACAGGGTTTTCTCATCATGGAAACTTCAAGAACTTAATTACTCCTTCCACTCCAAATAGCATGAGAAATTAAACACAGAGATTTTCATTAATCCAAATAAAATAAAAAAAAAACAAGTTAGATAAAATGCCTTAATAATTTATGCTAACTTAGGAATTCTAGGTTTTTTTCCTCCTAATTTTAGATTTCTGATGTGATTTTTTAATTTAGTGTGCAAAGTATTGACAATTCAATTTAATATATTTTGATCATTAGACTTATGTTAAATCCTATTAACCATCTATATCAAAAGTACCAGAACTAGCATATCCTCTGGAATCTCCATTTCCCTACAAATGTTTTAAATATAAGAACAATATAAAATTAAAATCTTGAAGAAATTTATTCCATTGAAAAATTTTTCCTATCTATAGTAAAAAATGAAATTCCATAATTAAATAATTTTCCCTGTGAATATAACAGGTAAAATCAGAGGAGGGACAACAGAAGACAGAAAAGAGAAAGAAATCAGAAATCTAGGGAGTGCTGGGAAAAGATAGCACCTGATGTGCTTTAATAACCTGTATTCTGCTCTCATTGTGTCAGGTTACACTAAATACCAAGAGTCTTTTTTTTTTGTGCTTTCTGGGAACCTTTCCCATATCATGCTGAGGCGTTTACGTTTTACACAATTTAACATGTGACTACTATGCTAGATGGCTAATGGAATACATGTTTAGTAATGTGAAAGCTCAAAATCACTTAAGAGTATCAAATGAGGTATCTTCCCCTTTGCCGCCAAAAAGGCTGCCAAGGGTGTGTCAGAGACAACATAGTTTCCAAATGAATGAAGTAGGAAACAATGGTGTCTCACTCTAGGAGGATGAGAAGATTCCCAGAAAAGAATCTGCCTCGTTCAGTCATATCCCCCACATCTCACAGAAGTGCTGCCAGATGGGTACCTTGTGCAGAAGACTACATGGAAAGAGTGTAATACATCACAGACAGCTCCCGTGTCCTTATCCAAGAAGAGACACTTGTAGTAGTTGCCAGTAGAATCAATAGACTAAAGTTAATCATCTGTTGGCTGAACGCAGTAGGACCCAACATCTGCTGGAGTCAGAGGAAATGCAAGAGAGAGTTCCACTTTTTGCGTGTCTCAGAATTGTCTTCAACCGTCTCATAATCAACATCATTTGAGAACTCTACAATATGTTCAGCTATGCTAAGCTGGAACCACCACTTTCGGATGTTTACACAAGACAAGGCCCACCACATGACTTCCTCTTTTCTTTTTTCCCAAAGGTGTAGGTAAAGGAGAAGAACCTGTCTATTATCTATAATCAATGTCCATTGTCCCTTGAGGGGAGGCTGTCATGGCTCCCAGTTACACATGAGAGGTCTGACAGAAAGATGAAGGAAACCCAAGACTGGTTTTACCACAGTCTTCTTGTCTGATCTTGAAGAGTCAAGCTCTGTACCTAGTGACTCACTTTACCATCTGCTCAACATCATAGGAGTACTGTGAGGATAAATACATTATGAGTAGGAGGCACCAAGTAACTGCAGTGTTGAAGGCAATATAGTATGTTGGCTACCAAAATGAAGGTGTAATTGTAGCTTATACTATGTTCTTCTGCAATAGTAGTAAAGAAAAGCTGACATAGACTTTAGTAGGTGGTAGNAAAAAAAAAAAAAAAAAGCTGAAAAGGTACATAAGAGATATTGATTCTATTTAGTTGTTACTTTTTTCACTTAAGAAGAGACTCAGCTTCAATTTTCCACACAATTAGCTGTTTATTTACATAAACTGGAAGAGCATCAACAACATAAATATAGAATAATTCACACTCAGTCCAGAAAGTACCCTGTAGGTACTCACTTGAGCTGGGCTATACTTCACTTCAAGAACTTCTTGTGAAAAAATTGAAACAAGAAATTGAATTCATGTCTTCTGTGTTCCATGGCAACTGCTTTTTTTTTCAGTTTCAGTAATTCTGAAAACTTCTCTTTTTCCCTGCACAAAATATTTTTTTAATTAAATCCTCGCTGCATACATCCTGATGGGCTTTTATTTCTTTTGTTGTGAACAGGACATCAAGGGTAGCTTTAAATCTGACAGACAGGTAGCCATTTATAACCCCATAAAATTTTTAGCTTCTTCTACACACCATCATAACAGTTTTATATTTCATTCTGTTACTGAGAAAACCTTGGTTGCTAAGCTGTCTTGGTGTGGTAAACATCACACTCTTAATATTTGCTATCATTTTTTAAATTCCATGGCTGTCCTTATATGTAAAAAATCTGAAAGAACAAGCTGTTAAATTCTGCTGATGATTTTCAAGATATAATGTCTGTGATCAAAAACTTAAATCAATCAATGTCTTGATAAATTTATCTACAAAAACAATTAGAATAGCTGTCTCTATACTCATGTCTTAATCATTATCTGAAAGACTTCTGAGTTCCTAAAATTACGTGTTTTCTACAAATTAAAAAAAAAATCTGTTTTATTTTAAATGTTTCTTTCCTTAGTTGTTTATTAACAATGACTGTGAGATTATAGTTAATTAATCAACAACTTAAATGTGTATTTATTTTATTTCTTGTATATGGATTTCTTTAGAGGCTTGCCAAACAGTAATTGAACACTTGAATAATAATAAATTTAACTTTTTAACAACTCACAGACAAGCCTTGCTCCTCAGCAAGACTGAAAATTAACTGCCTAAATAAAAAGCTGTAAGTCCAACTTGGCCAGGATCAAAGGAATTATTCCAATGTCTCAACACTTAATGTGTCAGGCTGCCACCATGGGAACCCTACCTTGGCCCAGGGTAATTGAATTACAACATGATTTACTTTGTGCCTTTTACCTCTTTTCCAGCAACTATCTGTATTGGCCTTACAAAAGAACCATTTTAAAGGAGACAATTTAGACAGAATAATGGTTTCTGGTAATTTTAACAAATAAAATGCACATATTTTTCTTTTGGGTTTAAGCTCCTAAATTATATTCCCTTCTTCAGGCTATTGTCTAGTATAATTTTACTTTAATGTTCTGTATTTGGAGAAACTTCATAATTTTCAGAAAGGATTACGAAACAATTAATTTCTTTTCTGAACCGCATAGATGAAAAGAACCTTTTTCTCTCAAAATTTGAAATGCACATTTCTATTTGAAAAACAGATCAGCCAATAGTGTCGGAAAACTCTCTGTCCTGCTGTGCAAATCTATGACATAACAGTGTGAAACCTGTCACTCCAGTGCTTATTCATACCACCAGGCACTCAGCAGGTGATAGAGGCCTTAAAGCATCTCAGTAAACAAAAAGGATATTTGAATTGCCATTTCATGTCATTGCTTACTTGGAAAATTTTCCATTTACTCTTAAAAAGCTGATAGCACTTTAAAAATATCCTTTTCTGTCCTTCTTTCCCCCACCAGATTACTTATCAGTAATTATAACTAACATGCTCTTCTCCCAGTTTGCATTCTGAATTGCAAGTATCTGTCTGTAGCCTTGATGGGAGCAGTAATCTTCATGAGTATATCTACATGATTTCACATGTACTTGAAATATTCCTTCTACTTCACACAGAGCTGCAGCAAAAACTACTCAAACAAACAAACAAGCAAAAAAAAAATCTAAAAGTGACAGATCACATAAAAAGTGATCTGACAGGCTTACAATCTGGAACAGGTTCCACAGAGAAGTTGAGGATACCCCTGTCCTGGAAGTGTTCAAGGCTAGGTTGGAGGGGGTTTTTGAGCAACCTGGTCTAGTGGAAGGTTTCCTGCCTTCGGCAAGGGGATTGGACTAAATGGTCTTTTAGATCCCTTCCCACTCAAACCATTCTGTGACTCTGTGTTTCTTTGAAAAATATGTACACCTCAGCTAACAGTTAACCTTTTCTTGCTCACGAAGCTTAGTCTTTTTCCTTTTTCTTATAATCTTTATAAACATCAATCCTACAAGCTAGGAAGTAATCCAAATACAACAAGGATGGGATAGTTTGAAATATGTCAGGAACTGGTGCACTGCCATGCAAGCATCTTCGAAAGAGCGATTGTTAATGACACCATGTGAGCAGCAGCAGGCTGATGGACAGCAATGCAGCAGCAGCAGCCTGCCATTGCTTGCCATGACAGTTTTCAGGGAAGACATCAGCTCTTGGGTCAGGTAAAAACTTAGGAGATGAGCAATGAGGGTGACTAGCTAACTGACCTGACACCTTGGTCTGCCTCCCAGCACTATACTAGGCAAAACAGGGTTTTGGCTACACTGTTCAAACAGAGCAAATGAAAACAGTCCTAAAATAGATGGCATATGGCAGTTTTTCCACATGTGTTTACATAGACTATTTCAGTTCAGAACCCAGGGTGTGCTAATGTGAACTTAATGAAAGGGTGAGTATAGAGGTGGTTATTGCTGTCTATCAATGGTTATCAGCAGTAAAGCTAACAGACCCACTGTTCAAATTAATTTTTTGGCTTCCCACCCTGGTGTAACAGAACCTGAGGGAGATCAATGAAGTAAAACACTGAAAACTGTTCCTTTAGAGGTACAAAAATGTGCAGAAATTCTTCCTCAGAAGAATCTGCATTTGTATGTTCAACTACTGTGCATGCACTATACTACTTAATACAGGTTTTGAGAGCACCAGACATTTTTGTCTCAAAAAATGAAAAAAAAAAACTCATCTCTAGATTTACCAAAACATTTAAGAAACTCTTCTCAAAGAACTAATGCTCAAGCTTCATTATCTGCCTGAAACATCTCAGAAGGAAGACAGCTGGAGTTACAGTTATTACAATTGTGATGTGAAAATGATTAAGTGGAATCTGCTTTATGGACAAATGTCTTTTATTTGATGATCCTAATAACTATGCAGAACGATTTTGGTTTTTACAGTTCAGGCCAGCACACAGTTCACAACAGCACACCAAAATACAACAAAATATGACTACTTAATGGCACTGCATTTCCCTATTTTATTGTGAAAAACCACTTTACTATAACTTATAGTAAACTATAATGCAGATATGTTATATTAAGGACTCAAGAATCTACCCATTATTCATAGTGAAAGGCCAAGCTATAGATTAATCTTTTGGACAGTGCCTAGAAAATATTAATAAAAGCTTTGTATCCATAAATCAAAATAATGCATTTCCTATTTTATATTTTGCAAACAGTATTAAACTATTCTGTACTTTAGAGAGTTAATATTTTATTAGTGCTATATCTCTGCCCTTAAAATAGGGTCATTTATAAGGACATCTGAGAAGCTTTTTGGTTGTTGAAAGGAAAAAAAAGACATTAGCAGAAAATTTCAGATTTAAAAAATTTGCTTTATTAAATAATCTACAAACCTGCTACATATCTCTTTATGTTTGCAGATTTTATAGAATATTATGGATTAGATATTGTTGAGTTAGGTGCTAACGCATTTATGGAAGTGTAGACTAGCAGAGGGGTGCATCAGAATGGTGTTATGCATGATATCTCCTCAACTTAGATCATCCATCAAGAGAATATCTCCCATTGGAATATCAAGAACACTCTGAATTTCTCAGTTTTGGTTCAATAATCCCATTTGACACCAGATCAGTTATCTTTATGAAGATAGAGCTGCTAGTGGCCTGGATTTTAATCTCATCTGTAAAGCGGGTACTGTTTGCACTGCAACACTTTCATTTTATGTGTGCAAAATCCAAACCACTTCTCTTGGAATGGCTTCAAAAACAATCTGTTTAAATCTCATCCCTACTTGAAATATCAGAAAACTAGGGGATACAGTTTAGCTATTTTGATCATAAAATCTACCTTATGTTCACAAATTCAAACCAGAGTGATATGACAGAATATTAATTCATTTTGTAATAGTCCTATGACTATTGGGTGTTGATTGATGAGAAACTCAACATGAGCTGGCAATGTGCACTTGCAGCCCAGAATGTCACTCTTATCCTGTCCTGTATCAAAAGCAGCATGGTCAGCAAGGCCCTTCTAATCTGCTCCTGTGAGACCCCACCCAGAGTATTGTAGCCCATTACAGAAGAGGTTTGCCAGTGAAAGCATAAGAAAGGTCAGTCGTTTACACAGATTCTGGCAGCTGTTATAACTTGGAGAGAACACACGTATCTCACAGTCTCACTTCCATAGGGCTGCTTGTCTTCTGCACCTGAGCATTACTCTTGTCTGCTGATCATCACTATTGTAATCTGGACTTCCCTGTCCCAGGTAAGCTCTGGAGCCCTCAGCACAAGGAGGACAGAGATCTGTTGGAGCGAGTCCAGAGAAGGCCACCAAGATGATCAGAGGGCTAACCCTCAATGAGGCCTTCTACAGCCTCCTATGAGGAGAGGATGAGGAGTTGGGGTTGTTCAGCCTGGAGCAGAGAAGGCCCTGGGGAGACCTTGGAGCAGGCTTACAGTACCTAAAGGGAGCCAACAAGAAATCTGGAGAGGGACATATTAAAAGCACATGTAGTGATAGGACAAGGGGGAATGGCTTTAAACGGAAAGAAGGGGTAGCGAACTACTGAAACAGGCTGCCTGGACAAGTTTAGGGATATCTCATCCCTGAAAATGTTTGAGACCAGGTGGTTTGGGGCTTTGACAACATGATACAGTGGTTAAAGGTTCCTTCCAACGCAAACCATTTTCATGATTCTATAATTCTATGATACAATTCCATATCAGTCAGCAGATTACTAGACTAAGCACTAAGTAGATTTTAAAAATTAACAGAAGCAAAGTGGTCAGTGACTTGGAAAATGCTGCATCCATGTAAGTTTCACTGCCCAGCAGCTCTAGCTTTCATCTTGGGAGTTTTACACTGCTGCATGCAAAAGACCAGAATTAATTAACCATACCATCTCACTACATCAGCCTACTTCTAACCATGAAGTATTTAACATGTCAAGTTCTACCTATGTAAGTTTTAAATATATCACAGCATGTATATCTACACATTATTTATCTTCAATGCATCAATAGGCACTACAAAGTCCATTTTCCTTACTTCAAAAATACCATCCAACTTGCTTTCAAACCTTAAAGAATTTATGATGCACTGTTAAACTTGGTGGGGGTAGGATTGTTCTGATACATTGCTTTCTACAGAGACCTATGTATGTCTTGCATTCACGGGTATATCAACATCTATTGTAGAATCTGACATTACACAGAGATGGGAATATTGAGTTTCAGCAGAATACTCACAAAATTGCAGGGTAAAAATTTTACAAATAAAGGAAATAATCAATTGACATCACGGGCAAAGAATAGTAGTTTATATTAGCAAGGAGAGAGCAATGAACTGCAATATTTTATTCTCATATGTTTGGGCCACAAGGGGCACACACTACAAAAGCGAGCTTCAGCTTCCAGTGCTTAAATATGCATGAACCTGCATCATTTGTGCATTTTCCTTACAAATAAAATATGGAGGAGGAACAAAAAAAATAGGGAGCAATCATACATTAATATGACCAATAGTTTTCAGATTTTATTCTGAAACCAGAAATGCTCAGCTCATTTAATTTTCAGCAGAAAATCCAGGAACATTACTTTTCATTATATACATTAAATAATAGTGGATAAAAATATCTATGCTATTCTTCTGAAAAGTAATGCCTTTGAGATAATTGTTAAGTTTGAAATATTTGCAATATATCAGGTTATTTTAAGTGAAGAGTTCATGGCTGAGGGCAATTGCAACAAATGGCATTCAATTTATCATATACAATATTGTTATATATTATTATTTATCTCAATACATATAATGTACCCTTTTCTTTAATACTAAATATATATCTAAGGCTTTAAAAAATGTGGTTTCAGCAAGTAAATTAAGAACAAGCAGTTACTGCCAGTCCCATAACCTCATGGTGCCAGTAAAAGAGTAGCACAAGGCACACACACACACAGGGGTGAAAAAGCAGTAGTAAAGCAAGGTGTATAAATCTGTTACAGAGGCTCATAAGCAAGAAAGCAGGATAAAACAAATGGTTATGCTTCATGTCTGAATTCCTTGCATGACCCACCCGCGGTATCTAAAATCTCAAATGAATGTCAGCCAGTGCAAATGAACCTGTTGATTGTGAATCACAATCAAAGACTTAATATCCCCAAGTTATTCTCACACTGTGCTAGAGACCAAATTCAGAGACAGACTAAATTTTGGCGCATTGTGTGCAACTGAAAAAAAGGCTGGTAGCAGAATTTACTGATGGTCTAACATCATTTCTTGAGTCTGATGCAAATGTCTGATTTGACACTAAAAAATTCTCTAAAACAATCAGATTGTTAAAATGAAATTATTGCATATAATGATTCAGTGTTTAGAATAGCTACGACCTTTCTTCATTGGATGCCTTTCTAAACATGATGGACATTTATCTCCAGCTCAGTATTGGAGAGAAGGCATTTAGGATTTGAAAATATGAATTAGGCTAATTCAGATGTGGTGATCAAGTAAGGTGTGCAATTTAATTCTGATAATTCTGTCAAAACATTATTCAGTTGTAACTGTACCTTCCTAAATGTGGGATGATAATTTCCTTTACAGGAAATAACTCAGAAAGGTTTCTAAGGAAACCAGGCAAGCACACAAAACTAATATCAGGTTTTATATGACAGTGAATATCACACAGGGAGAGTTGGAAGAGAATTTTCAAGGGAAAATTCTGTAAATGTGAATGAAGAAAAATCTAGATTTAAACACTGGCAATGTTTGAGAATCTCTGCTTCTGACTCCAGATATATTACTACATTAAGCAAAAAGAGGTATCCAACGCATGAACAGGAACATCCACATGAACAGAAGCATGTGGGATACAACTTTTTGACAAAATATAAGTGCAAATGAAGAAAGGCAAGGAAAGGAAAATGCAGATTATTTTAATGGCAAACACTTTCAGAATGGGCAAAATGAGTGAAGTGAGAGAAATCTCACCACCACAGTAATGATAGATGTTTTGGTGGTTTGACTATGGTCAGCTAAAATTATGGCCAATGGAGACAGAAACTGAATGTAAGAAAATTACATGGGAAACTTTTTCGTGTGCAAAGCACATCCAGCTTGAATACTGCTAAAAATCGGACTTCCAGACTCATAAAGGGAGAGGGCATGCCTAGATTTTTGATTTTTCAAACTTCAGGGGTGCCTGAGTACTTCTAACAGCCTTGAATATCTTTAATTAAATATTCTTCTGTGAAGACTGATCCTTGTTTTTTTCTCCAGCAGAGCTAAACTGGTTCCTTAATGTGTTAGTGACCAGAGGAAGAGGGGTGGTCCAAGCAGTGCCAGGCACTGACCAGGATTTATGATGTCCTGCTGTTTAGTGTGCAGGTGCAAAATCCTAAGAAAAACCCCAAAACAATAAAAAAACATAAAAACCAAAACCAAACCAAAACTGGCTAGATGCATGACAGGAGTTTTTTCCTAGATAAAGGCAGGGAGAAGGGGCCACTGCAGTCATGCTTGCTGGGAACTGTGAGCAAAGCAGGTGACTGTGCACAGCTCTGCTCTGGCAGGTGCTAACAGTGAATAACAAAGAGGCTCTGTGCTCCAAACTGAGAATCCGTCACAAATGAATAAGAGAAAATCTGATGTAAATGTTTGTGATTACATGAATGTGAGCTTTTCAGTCAGAATAAATATCTTCCATTAGATCATCTCATTTTGTTGGGAAAAGTCACACTTCTGGTGCATGCAAACTTTCCCTCAGGCCACTGTAGTTACATCCACATTAAGGGCCAGCCTAAAGATCATGAGCAGTGAGTAACAACTCCCTTTCCACCCGCATACATGTCCTTTGGATTACTCTATTAAAAAGAGACAATTGCAAAATATTGAAAATAATATTTCATTTATACACTACTTTATAACATACAATGAATGCAAATGGAACAAAATAATAGGGTTGTTTCTCTACAACTCCTGAAAATATTCACTTATTGATCAGATAGCCAGCTTTTTAAGCTTCTTTATCCAGTGGAGTGTTTGATTAGCAACCTGCTATTTTTAAGGTCCATTCTGGAACTGATTTGGGAGTAAAATTATTTTACAAATAAAAGTATCAGGGTATATTTATTTAAACTCAGCAGACTTTTGCTCAGGAATTCCTCTACACAGGTAGGAAAACCCTGAGTGCTTTGGGTACAACCACCTGCAGGGCAGTTAAATATACCCTTATAATCAGGCAGAACCTGTACCCTTCACCTGAGCTTCACAGAGAATGAATCCTTCAGTAATCTCCGCACATTAAAAACAGGAAAATAATATATTTTGCCGCCAGAGACAAAAAACTTCTGGTGAGAAAGTGAGTTTTGCATTTTTATTCCAGAAAAAAAAGTAAGCAAATGAAAACAAAACAAAGAACACACATTTTCCTCTCTGAACTTACCAACAGAAATCCCTGTTTATCAACCCATCAGCGGAAAAAGACATCTTTCTTTGGATTCAGCTGAAGAAACAAATTAATTTTCTCTTTTCTTGTCAACAAATAAAGCCCTCGTGTCTTTGTCTGAACTTAAAGATATACGTTTATTTAAAGACATTTTAAAATATATTTGTACTTTTGAAAGTGATTTTTTTTCTCTCTTTGCAAGCATATATAAACATAGACATTTAACTAATATATACACTGGATATTTAACATCAAATAGTCTCACAAAAGAAATTAATGTAAATCATAAACAAAGTACTTCACTTCCTTCCTAAAAAACAGTCTTTGGGTAAAAACAATCAACAGTTTAATTAGCAAAGGCAGATGCTTAAGGGTCACTATTTTCCCTCTTGCCATCATTTCTTGAATAGTTCTGTAGATATAAGGAACAAGCCACTGAGCCAGATCCTGCTGTTCAAGAAATATGTTTCACAGCCAGGTAATTGCTTTCCTCAGACTGTTGTCCTAAAAGGAGGGGAAAGACAGACAAAAACCTGTAAGAGCCTGAATGAGAGATGTGGGACTCCAGACGGCTCTTCAAAATGCAGTTTATTCAGTCCGAGATGGTGTCGGAGCCAGGGTTGTGGGTGACAGAGCCTGTGCCTACAGCTGTCAGCTCCAGCTGCAGTCAGGCCTGGAGACCCTTTGGTTTTGGTTACAATACATTATATACTTTTCTTTGCTGAGCGTCTTAACACAGTAGAACCAATCTATACCTTAACTTTTATCTGTAGCCTATCACAACTACTATAATTACCATATTCATGTTAGTATTCTCCAATCACTAAAAGTTAGTACATTACAGTTTAAGCTAGAAGTTGTTTTTCAGTTTCCTTGCAGTGGAAAATTCTGAGACCTTTTTTCTACTTACTACATTTGCTGACTTATTTGCCCGTGCTATCTTTCTGCTTGGTAAAAACATTTTCTTGTTTGAGGTGGGTTTATCCTTTGTTCTAAGTCATAAAAACCCCTTCTAACTAACATACCCTTTGCCTCCTTGGTTATCCATTAAGACTGGCTCAACAATTCCTTTATTCTATATCAAACCTTGCTTCCATCTCTATTCCTTCTTCAGAATCTACATTTGAAAATCTTTCTGCTAAGCATACATATCCGTGAGACTTTCTTGTCATACTTTCATCCTTCCCAACAAAAACCTAACAGTAATGCAGTGGACTGCTTCAAGAGGATCTGGTCAGAAAACATTTCAGGTAACTTAGTTTCATTGCAACTGTCTTACTACACATTTTCTGCAATAAAAAAGTAAACTTTCAAAATAAAATTCCAGCAGTTTTAGACCATAAGGAATACTTTAGATTACAATATAAAGTGAAAGAATGCTATCAAATTACTGTATATACACGTTTAAGAAAACTATCTGCATATTATACACAAACAAATGTATGTAAGTCTTAATTTACTGTTTGTTTGGGTTGCTTTTTTTTTTTTTTTTTTTTGACATTTTGCTCTACATCATTAGATAGAGGATTCTTGTAATACACTTGTAAAATTCTGCTAAACATTTTCATAGGGCTCTGATGTTAATGTTATAGACAAATTAGGGTAAGCACCCAAAAAAACTTCCACTTCTTTGAGAACTGTTCATAGAACAGGCTGAATTAATGTCTTTTCCTCCACCATTCAAAGTTCACAGTATCTCATCAGGCTGAGGAGCAGTATCACTTGCAAAAATGAGTTGCTAATGGTCTCTGCATCCTGTAAAACCCTATTTTTTAAGGATGCCACACAATTTGAAGGTGGACTTCAAAGGAAAACAGACCTACATCAGACTCCTCTGTTAGTAAAGAAACAAATCAGCAAGTTATGAATTTTACAGACCAATATTTTCACACTGGTGAACAATTTACCTAAACCATTATTTTAATTTCTAACACAGAACATAAGCATTGAATCTGCCTATTTGATATTCTTTAAAATTATAGCACAAGTTTTTTACATGGAAATATTCATTATTTAACATTAATGAAGAAAAAATTGGAATTTGTACTATTTGGAAGCATAGAAATAATTTGTATGTCACAGATATTCAACGGGTGTTTCTAAGAACATGTTGAAAGAAGCATTTCAGTCCTATTCAATTCTATTTACTGAAAAAAAATGCATTTGTCTTGCTCACAGCATGGTCAGATGGTCTTTCTCTGTCCAGAAGAACAGATGACTGACTTTATGTAGGAGTCACATTGTCACATTTCCATTTTTTGATACTGTTTATGCAGAAAATTATTTTCTTATGGGTCTCATTTTAGCAAATGATGTGCTATAATTTTCCTTCAGCACTACTTGCTGTTGTACCAAGTAAGTTAGAGCCTGACATTGCAGCAGGAGGCCCAGGACAGAGCTCTATGTCCACTCTGTCTTCAGTGGAACAACCATGAGGGATTCAGGAAAACATCTGGTCTTTCTGTTGTATTTTAAGTCTGTGAAGGTAGGAAAAGAGCCAGTTTCTGAAGTGACAGTTATTTAGATTTGAAAAAGTAATAAAGACTTTTAGTAGCTTTTAGGTGCTGCAGGTGTAAATTGAAGAGCAAATAGTAATGCAAACATCACAAAATCAGTAGCTCAGGAACTGGTTGAGAGCATTACCAAGCATAGCTGTAAGTAATCTGTACATCACCATCACACATTATAAATTTCTCCCACTGTTGGGTATCTTTTGAAAAAATTGCCCAATTACATATCTGTAGATTCAGATCCGCAGTGCATTGAAAGCAGTAAAATAGATTCCTGTGCGATTTTGGAGACAGACATTCTAGCCACAAGTCAAACTTCTAGATCTTTTTTTCCAACTTCAGAGTGATTTCCAACTTCAGTTTACAATAGAAAAGAAATTGGCCTATTAAAGAAAAAGATAGATAAAACCTGAAAAAGGAAAAAAAAAACAAAAAAAAAAAAACACCAAGACCTCTTTGCTCTAATTTAGAAATGGCTAAATCAATGCAAACTAAAATTCATTTTTCAGTCTCTAACAGAACAAAATTCCTTTCTAACAATTTTGTTGCTACAATAAAGCCTTAACAAATCAGAACTTACAGTGGAAGCTGTGATAGACCATTAACTATAGAGGATGCACCATAAAATAGCAGGGAAGCTGTCAGTGGGAATACAATTTTCAGGGGATTTACTTTTGTAGTTATATAAGAATATTAAATAAAAGTAATGTAATACAGGAAACCCTACTGCATTAATGTTATTTGACAGGTTTTACTGTACCTGTTTTCCTTCAAAGCCCCTTTTCTCATTTCTTCATCAATACTCTTCTCAATAGATAACTTTTCAAATGTAGTCAGCTGGATCATTATACAAAAATGAACCCAAAAGAAGAATGATTAAACCTGAGAATTCAAAAAGCATTCTGGTCAATCTCATGTGTCTTCAAAAGCTGGTGCTGTCTTGCTGCTAAGACATACCTGATGGGACATTTCCAACAGATGACTGGTGTTGGGAAGAGCACAGTAGGGGTGAAAATGGAATGTGGGTGAAATGAAAGTGGTCTCCAAAACTCCATCAGCTTCTCTGAAGGGAAGAGGTAACTAATGGGTTTCTAATATCAGTATACCATCCAATGTGCAGTAAATGTTTTGTCCACTCCTGATTTCTTTATGGGCATAAACTGTATAAACTGTGCTGCTAAGGAGCTGTGGCTCTCCAGTCGTTCTCTGATTCAAAACTAATACTCTACCCGGAGTGAATTTGGTTTATGTTTGTGTTGTGTTTTCTTTCATATTTGTTTTTGTGCAGGCATAGACCTGAACTAAAACACAAAGCAAACATAATCACATGCATGGACTGCATGAAGCAGACTATTTGTTCCAAATTAAAGTCCAAAGGATATAATCAAGAAATTAAATTAAATTAAAGAAATTTATAACCTGGTCTCTTGTTAGATTTTTTCTTGTCTGCTTCACATTTTTGCAGCTTGTGGATGGGAAAAAAAATACATTGGAGCTGAAAGCACACCTGAATCATCACAGATCTCCAGAGGAAATGAACATACAGGTTACAAAAGCTGTTAGGTCTGTCTGGTTAAAGAGGGTATCTGTAGGATGCAGAACCCAGGCACCAGGCAGAGATTTTGGTTCTAATCAAAACAGATGCAAGACCCAAATGGTAAGGAGTGCTCTCAACTGAATTCTGCCCACTAACAGCACAGTTAGCATGTCCCTATGCAAAGTCCTAACCTTGACAGCCAATTTTTAAGTACAGGACTACTTAACAGCTTTGAAACCTAAATGGGCTTTGAGCAATTTTGCTAATTTAAGCAGTTTTTTTTCTTTTCTGCATCTCATTTTCTTTATGTCTTACTCAGCAGACAACTTTCTTCTATATAAAGCGACTGGAAAAACTAGTTCAAAATGTGGTGCCACCAGCTTTAAAATATATGTATGTTATTCATTACTCATAAATATGATTGATGGAAATCAACGTCTGAAATTCTGTTGAATTTGTACTGTTCTCTCTCTACTTCTGTTTCAATAGGAGGATCAGCGTCTTCATGAATTTCTGATGAAGCAAATTTAATTGATACTTTGCACACTGTTTGGAAAAAAACCCTCTAATTACTAACATAATGAGAAGTAATTAAGTGAACACTTTTGGGGTTGAGGTTTTCAGGTATCAGATTAAATTTTCAAACCAGATTAATTTTGCATAAAATTTCCAGCAAAAAATACCAGAACTGAATATTAGAAATGTAGTTGTTTGGTTTTGTTTGTTTGTTTGTTTTTAATGAAAATATGAAAATTGTTTTATTTTTGGTTTCCATATTTGTTTTGCCAGCTCAAGGTGTCCTCTTGCCCTGACTTCCTTTTTGGCACTCAATTTTGCAGTGACATTGTAAAAATTGCTGAATTTGGGGTTTCTTCACCAGCGTATTACTATCACCTCTTTTTGCCCTTATCAGTTATCTGCACTATTTAAGGTGTCTGTATTATCAACAAGAAGTGATGTTCGATGTTTTCTCCAGTAATAAGCAGTGTAACTCTTTATGGAGAATTTATGGATTGAAGCCTTTGCATGATGTTCTGATGCATGCTGTGTTTATGTTTTGGGGGAAAAGGATTTAAGAGTATGTCTAGGCCTGGTTGTACAGACTGAATGCCTATGAGCAGGTGAGGCAGTGTTTCCAGGTGAATTTCAACCCAAAAATATCTGATTCACGTGCTCTGAGGTCACTCAGTAATGTGCACCAAAACTCAAAAGCAAGAGTGATCCATAGGTTCATTTCAAAAGAGTAACCTGGGTCAGAACTGAAATACTGAAATACTAAAGTACTAAAATATTTGCAAAATCCAAGTCCCAGGTCATTGTAGTAAAGTGAAAAATGGAGGGGGAAAAATGCCTTTTTGAGAAGGATTAATATATTTTTGGATGGGAACAATTGATTTCTACATTTAAGCCAATCACTTAGACCATCTTTAACAATAATTTTAAGAAACCAAGACCTAGAAAAAAGTCACGTTTAGTCATCTGGAACAGATTAG
>VZTR01021644.1:26650-50820 GCA_013400775.1 Chaetops frenatus | reverse complement strand
AGCCTCCAGCTTGACATTTTCCCAACCTAAGGCATTCGAGGGCACTCACACTTGCCAGAGCACTGCTCCCTCTGCCTTGCAAAGCAGAGGTCTGGCAACTGCTGGGCTGCTGTGGTGCATGGTTCTGCTCCCTCTCAGCTCTCTCTCTCCATCTGCCTTTCCAGTAACATCAGCATGATGTATGTGGTGATTGGGGCCACCCAGTTGACTCAGCCAGGCCATGGGGCACAAATGCGCAGTGTCAAGCAGCTGGTGATACACCAGTACTACAACCCTGCCGACATGAGCTACGACATTGCCCTGCTGGAATTGGACCATCCTGTCCAGTGCAGCCCCTACATCCAGCTGGCCTGTATCCCCGACGCCACGCTGAGCGTGTCAGCGCTGCAAAACTGCTGGGTGGCTGGCTGGGGTTCCACTGCTGCAAGAGGTGAGTTCCCAAGAGGACACCTCAGCCAACTCAGCACCCTGGGGAGAGGGCGTGGGCTTCCCCATAGCAGAGGCCACAGTCAGGCTGCAGGATGCACACCTCTGCAGAGATGGGCCTGGCCTCCCTGGCTCCCCAAAGGCAGGCAGCAGGGGAAAGGTGCTCCAGTACTTCTGGAGAGGGAAAGTCACATAGGCAAGAGGGTGCCTCATCCAAGTCAGAAAAGAAGAATGGTAATGAGGTGCTCAGGGTTTATTCCTTTCTCTACTCACAGCTCAACAAGGAAGCGATCACCTGCAGGAGGCCAAGGTCCAGCTCATCGATGTCCAGCTCTGCAACAGCAGCAGCTGGTATGCAGGGGCCATCCACACCCATAACTTGTGTGCTGGTTACCCACAGGGCACCATCGACACCTGCCAGGTAGGAACATGCCACCAGCCTCTCAGGCCCCAGCAGCACCACCCAAACACAGCCCAGGGTCTGCTTTGCCCAGCCACTCAGTCGCCCTCCTAACCCCAGCTCCCTCACTACTGCTCTGGGGGATTCCTACACACTCCCCATCCACACCTGCTTGCCCAGTATCCCCCCTTCTCCCAGAAAGCCCAGCTGGTGCTCTTGGCAACCCAGAGGTCCAGGTGCCAAACATTCATCCTCTGCACATGCAGGAGCCCTGTGCAGAGAGGTGGAGAGCGCTACTTCACAGGACCCCAAACCACTCACAGCCAAGCTGCTGGAGGCTCCAGCTCCTGAGCAGAGCCTTCCTCTGCCCACAACAAAATTCTGGCAGGGGCTGTGGGAGAGAAGGAGAAAGCCCCAGTGCTGGCAGGGACCACCAACACCACCTTAATCCTCTCTGCTCCACTGCAGGGTGACAGCGGTGGCCCTCTCATGTGCCAAGACAACAACGCAGACTACTGGTGGGTTGTTGGAGTGACCAGCTGGGGAAAAGGCTGTGCCAGACCAAAGCAGCCTGGAGTCTACACGTCCACTCAGTCCTTCTACAACTGGATCTTGGTCCACACAGGTGTAAACACAGCTGGAAGGGCTTCTCCAACATCACAAGCCTGGAACCATTTTATGACCGCCTACCTACCCACTTTTAAGCCGTGGCCAACACTACCCCCTACTTATAAGCCATGGCCAACACGACCTCCCACTTTTAAGCCATGGCCAACGTTAGTTCCCACTTATAAGCCATGGCCGACAGCAGTTCCCACTCATAAGCCATGGCCGACACATCCTCCCACTCCTAAGCCATGGCCGACACCAATCCCCTCTCAAAAGCCTTGGCCGACAGCACCTCCCACCCATAAGCCTTGGCCGACACCAATCCCCTCTCAAAAGCCTTGGCCAACAGCACCTCCCTCTCAAAAGCCACTACCACCAGGCGAGGTTAGTTCCTGTCCATTTCCACTCAACAAGCTGGTAGAATTCTTTACTAAGGTGAAGAAGCTCCTTCAGCAGGTCCTTGGACAAAACACAGCTTGAGCAGCAGGACAAGCAGGATCCAGGGCACACTATGGTGCACAGCAACCGTTTCCTGCTGAGGCAATGCCTGCTGATCCAAAGGCAGCCTCACTGTCAAAAGCCTGCTCTGTCCTGACCATATTCCTCTTCTGTGCACCCAGACACTAAAGTTGACTAAGTTGTTGAAATAAAATTATCTATGCTCAAAGTTAATCAGCTTTTCAGTGCAATTCCAACTCCTGGGCAAGACCCATTGGGTACAAAGGGACAGAGTGGCTCCAAAGCACTCCAAAGTGCTTGGTCAGAGGGGAGGGTGCTCTGAGCCACCATGGGCTGGAGGAATCTGGTACACCAAGCCTAGGAAGAGGATAGGAAAATATTTTTGTTAAGGCTTCAGTATTTGTTGAAGACTCCTAGGAGATGTTACTGCCTCACTGTACTCAAGGTAAATTCCTCCCATATTAAGCATTTGTGAGAAGAGTGTTGCTTTTTTACAACACTGACACTGCTCCCTTATGTCATTTCCCCCTCTCCTCAGTGGCAAAATAGGCATTGTGCTTTGCAGTGCAGATACCAGTGCTATTACTCGTATTTTTTCATTTATCTGGTCCAATTTTCACATCTCACAGTGCTCAAAATGTGCTTCGTTCCCTAAAAATCCTTATAAAAGAGGAAAAGTTAGGAGAGGAAGTTGAAAATCCCACACACCTTGAGCTGTGACATTCATAAGCACAAGCAAACTTAAATTTCCCTGCCTCCTGGTCGTTCAGGGCTGAGGGAAGCCGAAGGCTCTCAAAGCCGAGCTGGTTGCAGCCAGTCCAAGCATCACCCCCGGCTCTTTATCTCTCACCCAGACAGCCCTTCCCACCCGGTACCAGCGGGGCTGCCTCGGCTTCCCTCGGATCAGACCCCAGTTCCAATCTCCTCCCTTCCCCGGGAAACAACCTCAGCTGCACGGCACTGCCCCTCTGAGCCCCGGACACCTCCTGGCTGCCGGGTCCGCTCCGCAGCGGTTCTGGGCCGAGCCCTTCTCCTCCCCGCTGTACCAGAGGTGCCCGTCCCGCATCTCCGGTGACCCCTCGCCCACTCAGCTCGGTGCTTCTCTCCACCCATTTGTACATTGAGACGGCAGAACAGCTGAATGCTTAATGACCTAAGTAGTTCGTTTCACTGATGGTTATTAAATCCTAGAAAGGTTTCCGAAGTTGAAAGGTTTCCAAAGTGAACTGTAGGCAATTTCCCACCACACAAGCTAAATGTGAGACCACAAGCTTTATTTTAGAATTAGTGGAAAAACTCACTAATGTTTGATTTTCTTCAAGGAAAATAGATGGTTCCAAAAGATTCTAAAAATGCTTTGTTAAAAAATCTTATTAGTCATGCCTTATTCAGCTAGCACTTAGCCCAAATTGAGTCTGTTCCCTGGAGTTCTTCCAGTTACCCACATGGCTGCTCTGCCAAATTACCGTCTTGAGCCTGATACTTTCAAATCTGGTTCTTCCAATACTCCAGTCATCTGAGTGCAACGAAACCTTCAAAGACTGGATTGTCACCTGTGCTCAGAAATGCATTGCCGCTTTTCATCCTCAACCCTGCAAAGCAGCACTCTTGCTCAATGAGAATATTTACTAGGAATTCATATATGTATAAAATGTGGACCTAAACTGATTTTTGCACTTGGAACCAAAATTTCACCAGTGCTTCAAAAATCCCCACATCAGCTCCACTTCATGGTAACCTTGGGAGCATTTGATGAGTACATTGTTGACATTTTAGAAAGCAGGGCAGAGTTTTGTGATTGCCAATCACAAGGTTATATTGCACCCCTGGTTCTGCCAGGGTATAACCTATAATTTAAAAAAAAAATAAAAACAGTAATCCAACAAGAACTTCCAACCACGGGGAAACCCTGTGGGTGATGTGTTTTGAGGTGATCTGTGTGTTCTTTGGGTCACTGGAGTCAACTGCCTGCCTAAGAGTACATTTGAGGCATATAACAGCACTCCCCCAAAACCCACGGTCTGTCAGGTCTAATCGCTTACAGCATCCACAAAATTGCATAAATTGCCTTCACTTCCTGTTCACTGTATACAACTCAAAACAATCACAGAACAGAGTCTGGGCATTATTAGCCCATATAACCTGTTTCTTAGCACAAACATGTCATTTCCTGAATTAACGTATTAATGCTGATGACTTGGGGCTGCATATCATATAAGAGTAATTAATTCTATAATGGTTTGGGTTGGAAGGAACTTTCAAGATCATCTTGTTACAATCCCTGACATGGGCAGGGACACTTTACACTAGACTAGGTTGTCCAGAGCTCCATCCAACATAGTCTTGAATACTTTCAGGGATGGGGCATTCACAGCTTCTCTTTAAAAGCTGTTCCAGTGCCTCACCACCCTCACATTAAAGAACTTTCTCCTAAAATCTATTATAAAACTACTCTCTTCTAGTTTGTAACCATTCCCCCTTGTTCTGTCCCTACATTCTCTTGCAAATAATCTCTCTACATCCTACTTGTAGGCTCCCTTCAGGTACTGGAAGGTTACTGAAGTTTGCAAAAATAGGTTTTATGGAAGTCAATTTTACAAGTCTTCAGATAAGCAGGCAATGCATTGCCATCTTTACTGGTCTTCATTTTACCTGTTTGAGACAGGATGTCAGGTTTTAATTTCCCTGAATTTGAGTCCCAGGCACAAAACCAACTTGTGCAAATTAATTCTGTAAGAATCTCATCTGGTTCCTTCTAGTAAAATGTCGCTACTTAACTTGCACATTTATTAATAGAACAACAATATACAGCAAAACAATAAAGTCTCTACACATGGCAGAGGCACCTGTACAAAATCAACAACATGTTCCACCTGCAAGCCATGTTCAGCTTGAAAGAATCATTGCGAGAGGCCCCTGGCCAGAGATGGAGGGAAGAGGTTAGCTGTTATCCTGCTTGACTATAAGACACTGCTGCCTGAACTCACACTGGTTTGCTCTCTGTGATGTGGAATATCCTCTACAGGATTTCTATGAGGAGCTGAATTCAGCATAATTTCTGCAAAAATGGTTCCCATCAAGTACAGTTAAAACAGTCATAAGAAGCCCTTTCTTTCAACTGCACTTTGGAAAAATCTAAAGGCTAGGAGAAGAAAAAGTCCCAACTCTAAAAAAAGCATACTCTCTACAAAGATGAGTGGAGAACTCCACAAGCATCACTCACCGGAACTGGACTCTTACCAGTGTGTTGAAGCCAGAACTTGATGGAATATTTTTGTAGTTCTTTTCAAAACAAGTCTTTTCCCACAAAGACTTTTCTCTAATGCAATGGCAGTTTAAATAAATGATCCAAACATTTATCCTGTGATTAACACCCACAAAGAGTTGATTCCATATATTTCAGTGACTCCATAATCACAAACATGCCAAACTCCTTTTGTTCAGATGTTATTTTAAACCAAATTAAAATGCCACAAAATATTAACTTTGCATATGACATCAAGGGAAGTTATAACTGTTGTCAGAGTTTCAAACATCTCTATTCTGAAGCATTTAATATTCAATGCATAAGAGTGGAATTCCTCATGCTACCCACAAGGGTAGAACTGTTCCACTTCCACTTAAAAACATGCTAATCTCTCTCTTTGAAATTGCTTTAAAATTTCAGGAAACACAAGGCTCTGTAATGATATCAAGTCACCACAGCCTTAGGCTGGTGTCAAGATACAAGGTAGTGTCTTTCTTTTCTGCCCCCATCTCTTTTACTTTTTCTATCTGTCTACCCCCCAAGTACACGTTAATTTTGATCGAGAACTTATATTTTGTGACTATAAAAAAAAGAGGATTTTTATGTAAGCCCCCAAATGAGACACGCCCTCCAATGAGAAAGTAAAAGAATGTACCTGGAGAGTAAAAACACTTTTGGATTATACATGGAAACTTCAATATAGTTCCAAGAGTGAATCTCTTCTACCAAAGCTTCATGTAGCAGCAGCATGGACAATAATGATTCACGAGTGGCACATCTTACCAGCACACACCTCCTGTGTAGCCACACACAGGGCAATGGAATTGCCACTGTCTGCCTGACTGGTGCACAAACACCTCCTTCTCACATCCCAAATCTGAAAGCAGAGATGCTTGAAAATAAAAACATTTTAAATTCTCACTTGAAAAGAGCTGTTAGCAATGCGGCTCAGGGAAGATCTGCTCAAGAGGTCTTTCCTTGGCCAGGCACCCAGCTGGGTTGAGGCAGGACTTTGCACCAGGTCAAGAAAACAGTGGGTTTTGTGGCTCACGTGGCAGACCAGGCTCCACTGTTTGCTCAGGACACTCCAGCAAGTGGGAGGCACAGAGCAGCTGTAGGATGGAGGGCCTGGGAAGGAAGTACTGGAGTTAGACATAGGAGATGTTGAAACGAGATAGAGGACAAACCCAAAAAGAACCAAATGTCCACAGCCATCTGTTCTTCCAGTGAGCCAAGCAAGGAGCTGGGAACAGGAGCTGTGATCCAGCGGTGGCTTAGGGTCACCTGGATGTTTATCCAAGAGCTGTCAGATTTATCTTTATACAAGGAAACACTTGGTGCAACACAGGATTACAGTGTTGATCATTCAGTAACGTGTGGAGTGATACAATACCAGGTCATACAGAGAGCAGCTCACCGCAGGGGCTGCCACGCCTGCTCTGCAAAGGTTTGTCGCGGCAGCAGCAACAAGAAAATTCTCACTACAAATTATTTATTCAAGGCAGCTACAGTTAACAGACACCTGAGACCTTAGTCAGACATTCTCCAGGGATGTCACACGTTCCATGCTCAAGCAGAAGACACCTCTGTGTTAGGAGGGCCAGCAAGCTAAATGTTTTATACCCTGCTCTTTAGAGGTGCTATAGGTAATGACAGTAATGAGAGGCACATGATGGACCAGAAGCAGGCAGTGCCTGCAATCAGAGCACAAATCCTGGCTTTGTTTCCTGGTTGGAAACTGTTTCACTCTCTTGGAAATATTTTTGAAATCTCTTGAAAAATTAAAAGGTTGTTTCCATAAAAAGAATTTATGCTTTCACCTTAAGGTAGAAATCAGAAAAGATTGTCATCATCATCATCCCCTCCTCCCCCACCAATCATTCAGAAAGTACTTTGTAAATAGTTGATTCTTTTTCTTTCCCAAGGAGATGATAATGCATAAAAAAACAGTCTCATTATTTCGATGAAAAAAAAATCTAAATAAAACTGTTCTAAAGAATTTTTGCAGAAGTCACTGAACAAGCATTTTGGTGATGCTTACCACTTCTCACAACAACTACCTTAAAATCTTATTTCAGTGTAAAGTTTAGGAAAATACAGCTGTCTCTTTCATTGTTTGCGGACTTTTTTGGGATTTTTTCCACCTAACACTGGGCAACTTTTTCATTGGTTCCCTCCTTGCGCTTTCCACGCTGCCGATCAGCACCACCAGTTAATTTTTCAAGTGCCCACTAGAGGGATCATTTCCATTGGGCTCAGAGGCACAGAAGGAAACCTCTTCATCGGCATCCACATCGCTGTCAGTCAAACCACGACACTGAGAGCCTCGTGTGCCTCAGTGCTGCTGAGGGGTGGTTATGATTCAGCAACAGCTCAGTTACACGATGCGTATTTATTGCCTGGTTTATGGGAGGAAATTGTTCAACTCAGTCCTTCAAGCTATTTTACAACTGCAATTAAAATTAACCTCAGAAGAAAAGTGGTACAAGCTGGCATTGAAACACAGTTGAACAATGTGGGATAAATATATATATATCTACAGCCCACTGAAATAAATGGCTGGCTTGAGTGAAAACTCACTGAACAGGTGAGTTTACCTTGTAAACTTCCCAGTCTCCTTCAAGAAGTGTAAAATGCAAAAATTAGTCTCAAAGTCCCACAAGGGAATAAAGCTTCTGCTGTCTGGAGATTAAGGTGCCCTTAAGGATCTTGCCCACCTCTGGGTGCAGGCAGGGCTGTGCCTTTGGAGTTCACAGCCCTGCTTGTACAAACCTCAGTGCCACCAGCAGGCACGAAATCATGGCAAATCTCTTGTTGCAAGGGTTTATTAAGTTGCCCACCTAACAAACTCATGAGTAACTTCAGCTTTCCTCTGGGAGAAAAGAGGTTTCTAATGTGCCAGGTAGGGGACAAAATCAACTGAAAAATCTGAAGAAAGCACACCAAAGAATTATAGAATTGTTTAGGTTGGAAAATAACTTTAAGAACATCAAGTTGGACTGTAAACCTAACACTGCCAGGCCCACCACTAAATCTTGTCCCTAAGTGCCACACCTACTTATCCTGGAGGCTAAGGGATCCTTCCTCCTTTACTGTGACTATCCAGCCTTGCAGTGCTCACGACATACCCAAGCACTCAGTACCTCAAATAGCTGCTAGCAAAGCACGTATAAACTCAAAACAACAACAAAAACACTTTTAAAAATTAGATCAATGAAAGGGACACCAGAACAAAAAGAAATTGAAGGCAAATAAAAACTCAGTCCAAGGACAGGTTTTCTCTGCAAGGTGTGAAATATCAGGCACTCTAAAAAATCTACTGGCAACTTTGCTATTGTTACCAATTTTTCAGGAGCTGTGCTCACAAGCTTTGGTGAAAAGCAGCTGTAAAATAAGACAAATAGACCAGTTGCAAGGACTGATATTGACCCTGGAGCAAATTATTTTCCTGATTGTCCATGCAGAGAGAGGTTGAGCTCATTCAGGGCACAGGGGAATGACACAGAGAGGAGGCAGGAATGGATCAAATGGATGTTGCCAGTGCCCCAGAGGCGATCTCTGGCCTAGAAAGACAAAAAGAGCCTGTGGACAGAGATAGCCCAGAGGTTGGTGCCTTTGCTCAAGTGAGCACTGAATAGGCCTTGTTTGCAAAAAACTACGTGTCAAGGGCATACAACCATTTATAGTGTCCAGAGATTAAGAGAGTTCAGGGTATACAATCCATCTTTACATACAAAGAGCAAATTCTTAAAAAGCTGTTAACCACCTCATAAGTGAACTCAAATCATAAGGTGAACCCAACAGCCACCAGGAAACTCTGATAGCACAGCAGCAAACTCACTGCCACCAGATTACTCCAATAACTTGCACAAATGGGCACTAGGATCTGCGTCATGGCTCTGAATGGAACTGCTGTGTAGGCAGAGAGGTTGTCACGACATCTTGCTATTTGGTGGAAAATGTCTCATTCTGCCTCTGCTTTATTGGTCTTTTTCAGCAAATAGTAACCTTTTTTTTTTTTTTTTTTTTTTTTNTTTTTTTTTTTTTTTTTTTAAAGAAAGGCTCTGCAGCATTGACTTCTAGTTGCAAATCCCTACACCACATTTCCTGGCTATGGCAAAGTAATTTTACATCCTTTCTCAGCATTTAACTACTCAATTAAGGAATGCTTTCTGCAAGGGAAATTACTTCCACTTCAGATTGGCCCTGATACTCTGCTAGATAAATTCAACACTGAGAGTGGTACTGCAGTGGTAGAAAAAAGAGTCTCAAGGGGAGACTCAGAAGTGTTGGTTTGCCCTGCAATCAGAAAGTGCACGTAACTTGTGTCTAGGACATTCCACTCCTTGCAGGGCAAGGAGGTCATATTTTATGACTGGCCAGTGATACTTCAATAACCTATAAAGAAAATCAGATACTCCAGTGTAGAGGAGAAAGTGCAACGAAAAATTCTTGTGTATTAGTTATGAGAGTCATTGAGTTCAACTGTTAATTATCCTGGGTGAACTTCTCTTTCTCCATGTTGCTCACTTTTATTTAAAATATCTCAAACATTAAAATGTGGATGATGTGGATACCTGTGTCATAGGCATTGCTATCTTTGTGCCTGCTGCTGGTAGCATGCAATGGTAATGACTAATCTATTTTCTAGAGCAGAAAAGAAACAAGGACTGTCATGCACATTGGGGAAGAATTGGCTAAAAATTAATTTCAACACACTGCAAGAAAATATATTTGAAGTACCTGTAATTAAACAAACTGAGTTTGAGGTGGTACGTTTGTCTAGTTTATTTTTTAACTTGTAATTGTATATGGCCTTTGGAACAGCCAAGTTTTCTCCCAGTTCAGAGGTAGGTAGCCCGAAAGCAGAGGAATATTCAGAAAAAGTATTTCAAAAACTTTTTGGAGGAAAGGTTTCAGATGAAAGAAAATAAGATAACCTTAAGCTAATATTTCTTATACCTTTTCTTTAAATAATTCCCAGACTTTGAAATACTCTTTTTCTACTCTATCCTGCTTTCTAATACTTGCACCTATACTTTAGAAGGGCGGGCATTAATCTCTCCTCTTTGGTGACCAGTGACAGGACCTGAGGGAATGGACTGAAGTTGTGTCAGAGGAGATTTGTGTTGAATATGAAAAGAAGATTTTTGCCCAGTTGGTGGTTTGGACACTGGAACAGACTCCCGAGGGAAGTGGTCACACCACCAGGCCTGACAGAACTCAAGAAATGTTTGGACAAGGCTTGTAGGGGCTCTTTTGTTCAGGACCAGAAGTTGGATGATCCCTGTGCATCCTTTCCAACTCAAGATGTTCTGTGATTCAATGACTTGGAATATTTTACCACTTTTACCACTTGGAAAAGCTCTAACTTTCTCTGGAAGCTCATTTTCCCAGTCTTCCCTCCACATTGATCTCAACTCCATCATCACTATGTCCCATCAGTCTGCTGATCATTAGTCTGCTCCAATCAAATATAAAATAGCCTTCCTAGGACTATTTACATCTCCCAGATTTTAATCACACCATACAGAAATGTATCTTGAAAATGTTTTAACTCAGAGTTCAGTGGTAAATGGACAGATATCTGAAAAACCTTTCCTTATGGCAAAGAGGAAATGCGCTCTTTCAGGCAATCCTCTTTGAGACAGGGATCTAATTTAAGGAAGACCACCTTGGCTGATTTGTTTATTATGATTTTCAGACCTGAAATTTGTTGTGTTCATCTTGGGTACTTGCAGCAGTACTTTTCTTCCAATAAGTACTATTTTAACACCACCTGTTTTCAGCATTGCCCACTAATAACCAGAATGGTTTATAAAATACATTATTGAGTTATCTTCTAGGCTTTTGCTTTCCAGGTACAGTTTATAATTCTGCAAATGAACTCCCTGAAGGATATTTTTAATGCAGGAGAAATTTCAGTAACTAGATTTTTAAATCATATTTTGGGAGAAAGGGAAGTTAAGATCAGTACTGTTCAGAGATCTTCCCTTATATACTTTTTTAAGCCCTGCTTCATACTTCACCTGAAGGATGGCTGTAAGGTCAAGGAATGGTTTATTCATTATAATTTCCTTGTGTGTGGAATACTATGACACAATGTACCAGTCAGCCTAAGACAACAAGCACCAGTCTCCTCCCCTATCCTCTTTTATCTGCTTTTATCTAACAACATCTTGAAATATTTGGGTTTATTACTTTGGGATTGTTTGTACTGAGCACACATAAATGCTGCTGTTTTGGGAAGGGGGTCTTAGCACACATTAACCTGAATAAATTGAACAAATGCATCCTCTGCAGTATTGACTTAAATGAAAGGATAAGCCAGAAGTCCAGTAAGAGGTCCCTTCCACATCCAAAAAATCTACAAAGCTACCTCCCAGTACCTGAGACAGCAACGTGTGACTCCCTGTAAGGACCTCAGTAAACTTGGATCTTCAACAGGCTAAATTCAACCAGTGTTAGCAGACCTAACTCTGCATCTGCAGCCAAAGTACTGCAGATGGCAATGTGACACAGGTGAGTTTAGCCTGCAGCCCCTCAAATAAAGAGATGAAAATGAAGAGCAAGGAGTAAACACTGGCAGGTCATGCCCATCCCAGCAGAGGGACAGCAGCTGGTGCAGTTCCAGGTGCCTCACAACGTGCTCCACACTGCAGCTCCTCCTGGCAGTGCTGGAGGAACAGCAGTGGTGTCAGCAGTGCAGCACTGACAGTCTCACACTACGTGCAGTCTATGTAGAAGAGTAGAGAACCAAGGAGAGAAATGAGGAGGGAAAATGCTGGTTTTAAACAAGTGAGGGATGCTTCTGTTTGCAAAACATTAGTAGTCTAAAAACTGTAGATTTTCCTGAAGTCACTCTCTTAGAGTGATTTTCTGTAAAGCAGCTTTCTTCCTGCTTAGAAAGGCATGAATCAGTAGCAAAATGGAGCTTCACTGGCAGCATGATTCATCTCACCTTTGACCACTGCTTTCTGTCTCTTCATGAATCAGTATTACGAATTATTACTGACTCAAGAATGAACCCTTTGTTGATATCAATATTCCACGAGTCATCAAAAACTTTAACTTTGACCATGATCCAGTACCTTGTAAGCTCACTAGGATTTTAAATCTACTGCAGTTGAGATTAGACTTGTTACTGAGAATTCAAAGTATTATGGCACAGAACCTACCTTGATTTATGGCAGCATGAACTAGGGTTAATTCCATTTGCAACATCAATATGAAGCCAGTGCAAATGAAAGCTTTAAGTCAGTACAATATTTATCAGGCTTGCATCTCTGGCTTATGTCAAGGCAAAGAGAGCAACACTTAAAGCCAGAGTTTTTACATATTGGCTCTGGAGATTATGCTGATCTTCAAGTCTAAAGATGAGGTCTCACTTAGCCCTCTTTCTTCCCACCATTTAGTATGAATTCCTGTATTATTTCTCTGTTTTACTGACATCTCACGTTCCCTGGGAGATTTTGGGCATAGATGGGGGTGGGGACAAGAGATAACAGTCACCCTCCATTCCTCAGAAATAAACTCAATGTCTAAGCAGGCCACTTTTAATGTATCTCAAACAAGCACTGAACTGGACTCTGCTTAATATCATCAGGACCAGACAGATGCATGTGCAGCCAAAAGCTTCACTAAGATAACAGTGACTTGCTAATCTGTATTTTTTTCTGTTGAATGAAAACAAAAGTGTGATTCAGTTTACATTAAGTTACCCTATTCCATTCTGAGATGCAAGTGTCAGACTGTAGCTGTAGGGGAGGGCAGCTCATCAGGGTTATGCTTTTTAAGGATCATGCAAGACATGCCAGGGAATTACCATGTAAATGTATGGTTCTCTTACTTCTGATCCCTGGGCAATGTAATAGAAGAGGTGCATGCTTTCAAAAAGCAGGCTAAGTAGCTAATTACTTGCTCATTAGGAAACCACATAGTTTAAAAAAAATGCTTAAGTTGTTCTATGTACAGCTTACAGAAAGGAGAATTCTGGCTGCACAGTGTGGTAAGCAGATAAGAAACAAAGGAACTGCTTCAGGCAGATAATAAAATTTCTGATAGTACAGACCTCTACTGCCAGACAGCTACAGTTCAGCATGATTTCCATAAAAGTAAAGGTCACTACTTTTCATGTAGGACTTCATGAATTATTTCTTGGAAAGCATTCATTGAATTATATTGCCAATCTAAGACCTACAAAAGGATATTGGCCCTTGACTGCCACAGGCCTGTGACCAAGGACCAAATAACCTCCTTTCTGAATCCACAGGTGAAGCACAAAACTTGATATAGGCACCAGGACTGGGAGCCAGTCTGAGCATTCCTTTCAGAGCTGTAGACTCATTAACTTCTTAGCCTCTTTACTAAGCCTAAGCTATTTATAGAACCACTGAAATCAATGTGTCTGCTGATTAAAATAGAGCTACATGCATAAATCCTGATGTACTAACTGGTACCTGGACTCAGCATCACTAAACCTGAAGTCAAGACAAAGCAATTAAGAAACAACAGTAACACATGTTCCTGGCACCCTTTTCACCATAGCTAGCTTGGCTAACCACATCAAACACAATAAAAGCAAAACTCACATCAAAGATTTCTCAAATCAACCAGAAGTTTGAGAGTTTGGTCTACATTTTAAACTCTTCAGGTTCAGAAGCACCACTCATTTTATGTTTCTAGTACATGCAGCAAAACAGGGATCTGACACTCATTCTCAGGTGCTCTTCTAATAAAGGAACAATTAGTAATATTTAGAGCAATAAGCTTCAGCATATTTGTATATAAAATAACATTTTTAAACATTTACACCTTAGTATGTGATCAAAAAAGACTTCAGAGGGCTCCTTTACAATGCCCAGCTGGGCAAACAAAATTCAGCCTTATAAACATAGTCTTACCACTGAAAGCCCAAAAGAGAGGTGAGATTAAAAAGAAAAAAATTGAAAGGGCAGAGTCATTGGTTCAGCCAGGAAAAACAAACATCTGTGATGAGTGCCAGAGTGGAAGTTTGTGAGGTTCAGTCCCACAGTGCCCATGATCTCAGAGAAGGTGGAATCACCTTTGAATCAGCTGAACTTCATTTTCAATTAACCACCAGTCTTTCAAATCAGCTGAACTTCATTTTTAGTTAATCAGATTGAAAGGTTAAGTGCCTGGAATCTTTGCTCAAGATCTGTTAGATTTCTTTTCTCTAAATGTGTAATGGCAGTCGAATTACTCAGAATTGTTTAATCATTCATACAAGAAAAGTTGCGTATCTCAAGAGAAGTGCCCTTGTAATCGCTTTGTAAATACTGCTGTATTAATCCGGTATAGGATATCAGGTCCAAAGCTGTAAACCCTGGAAATCTTTTACCATATGAAAGGTTATTATAGGCATTAACTTGTAATGTCTGCTTGTTATCTTAACAGTGCCAGTTCCCCAGGGGTCAGGAAGTTTATGCTAAAGCACATAGTGCTGAGTAAAGAGCACGTATAAACTTCTATTGTCACTGAACCCAAAATACCCTCTTTTCTTCCCCGCCCTGAACAATAAATCAAGAACAAGAGACACATGCAAGTGCATTCTTCTTGACCTTGTGCTCATCCCCAAGCACTCTAAAATGCTCTCTGTGTCTTGAGAAAAATCATGCCTCAGAAGATGCTCTGGGGTTTTTCTGAGCACTTCTACTGGGGACAGATGGACCAAAGTGGCAAAGGCAGGAGTGGGCTGAGCACAGGTCAGCCTCGTGGCAGACCCAGCTGCCTGCAGTCTAGCCAGCCTGGTCCCAAGAAAAAAACCAGATTTCAAAAAGAGGTAGTTTGTCAATACTGTGGATGAGCAGGACCTCAAGGATGATCTTGTGGTAATCTCTGGTGTTTGCCAAAGGGAGAATACTCAGCAGCTGGAAGGAGCTTTGTCTTGGTGTCACTGTGTGATCCTGAAGGAGGACTGTGGAAAAGAATCAAGACAAACACCTCCCATACCTCTGATACTGCATGGTTTCCCACAAAATCTTTGAGGGTTCACAAGGTTTTCCTTAAGCATCAGTATTGCAGAGTACCTTTTTATTGATTTTCTTCTCCAAATCGCTTGAAACTAGTCCCCACAGCCTTTCTTTTCATGTTAGTGGAGGTGGTGGAAGTAGTAGTGTTAAAAAACACTTTAGCTTAGCCACTGTAACGAAGCTGAATTTTCACATTGTAAAACTTTCTAACCTCTGGGCAGTTTTCAATAAAAAAGAGAAAAATGACCAGCAATGTATATTCAACGTCCACATCTAGATATATAATTGAGCAGCAGCTCTGTAAAGAGCAAGTTAGTTTTCAAACTGGGTGCACTTTCAAGCCCTAGACCTGGTCACTTTGAATGACTCCCTTTTAGATTTTTTGCAGGACCAAATTAAGGAGGTCTCCAAGCAGGAAGAAAGCAAGTGCTAATTGGCCAGCAGCATGCTGGGGAGGGAGAGATTGGCAGCCCTGAACAGATGAGCAAGGAAGAAAGAAGATTAGGAGGCCCCTGGATGACAAGGAAGAAAACATCTGAGAAGAGCAAGCAGAAGGAAAATATTCAAAGGGATTGGAGGGGCCAAAGTTTGGAGTGCTCAGATAGAGGCAGGGTGGAGCAGGGCCCAGCATGCTTGTGGAAAGGTGATAAGAGCTGGTCAGATTGTGGCTGTTGCTAGCCAAAAACACATTGTAGTAGTAACTACCTACTGAACAAAGCAGGAGGAGGACTTTTCCAAGGGGACTGGCTTTATTTGTTTATACATGCCCTCTTCTTTTCTCCCTGTGCACATCTTGCTAACTTTTAAAGACAGCCTTTGTGCTTCTCTCTCCCCAAATCAACCACAGCAGGGAAAATGAGTGTGAACTCCAGGACAATGAAAGCCCACTCATTATGCCTCTGACATCGACACAGTTTCTGTACCTAGCAGAAAGATGCATCACACAGCTGGGACCCTCGTGGCAGTGCTCAATAATGGTACAGAAGATATACTAAATACACACAAAACCCTGATGCTAGGTGCTCATGGTTTCTGCCAGGCAGACACAAAGGGCAACTCTGATATCCTGACATACTGAATTGGTCCAATTTCAAAATGATAAGTAAGAAGGAGACACCAGAGAGAAGATATCAGGGATACCCAGTAAACTGTACTTGTATGGCACTGTGACTAAAAGAAGAACTTGCATTTGCTGTGACATGGTAATAAATATGGCCATATATGGTCAGCATAATATGTGTGTGTGCATGCACATGTGTGTGCTTACAAAACTAAATACATGCATATATGTGAATGTGCCCTAAATATGAGACGTTTCTCCACTTCATCAGACCAGCTGCTGCTGGCACTTGTTGTGGAAACAACCTCCATCCTACAAAGACTCCATACATCCTTATGGATCCTTGTCCTGAAGCCACATTTGCCCAGAGTATTTTTTGCTTTGTCTGTGTGCCACACAAAGAAGGTTATCCTGACCCACAGAGTGCAGGCATGGGGCTGGACAGAGATTCTGGATTCAAAGAAGGCACGGGCACGCTGCCAAACTCTTTCGCCAAGTGAACAACTTCTTTGAAAGAGCTCTGTGAGCCAGGCTCCTCTTTGTTCCCCTCAGCCTCCATGCCTCACATGATTATTCTTTGGCCAAGACACAAAGGGAGTGAGCACAGTGACACAGAGAAACAGTGTCTTTGAGAAGGAAACTTAACATAAGTGTGAGTTGTGGGTTGCAAATATAAAATAATTTGCAGAAGCCTTTGACATCTGCCAGAAATAATATATACATACACTCACAGGAACCAGCAGGAGGTGAAGGTGATCACCTTGCTGCTCCATGGGCCCTAGAGATCCCATTGTAGCCAGAAAAGTAAATTTTCATCCCCCTAAGGTGACAGCTGAATCACCAGGCAACCCCTCCTTGCTGTGCTGGCAGCCCAATTCCGTGCCACGTGGAGAAGAGCAGAGCACAGGAACAGATTTGCAGCTGATGAGAATAGCCAGACCTTCCCTCTAGCCAACACACTGCCACTTGCTTCCACCAGCAGAGAGCTTGCTCCTGTATTCCTGGATCAGGAGCCAAATCCCTTCTTTCTGGGGCTGGAAAAGAAGCACAAGGACATTGATGCTCAGTCTGCCAAAGGCAGGCTTTGGGTATAGCCTTCATGTCAGCCCAACCACTAACCCAAAAATATCAGCTTCCTTCTTGGAGGAGCAATACCCTGCCTCACAACCAGGAGGAAGCATAATCCATTTCATCATTTGTAGAATTTCATAGCTCTTAGAAGAACTATACCTTGGGATCTCTGCTTTTGCTTTTTCCTTTCTTTTCAGTGCAGGCACACACTGCCAGCATATTAGCATAAAGGTTGGGCCAGTGTTACTTTTAGGGGTAGATGGACTAGTCACTGTGACTGTAATGAGCTGGCTGGTTAAGATCAGATTTGATATTTCATATAATAAAGGGCAGAGGCAAATAGGAGTTACTGCAAACAAATGAAAAAACTATGCCTTGAGACAATGGGAATCAAGGGAAATTGTAAAAAAGCCTCAACACATTTTCAAGTAAGTCACTTCTCTTCAAGTAAAAGCATCAGGAGTACCACAGGTCTTCTTTCCCAGAGCTGATGTGGCAGTGGGGGAGAAGCAGAACCCCCTTCCTCCTCAGTGAAGGCTGGGGAGCAGCTCCTCTGAGCACCATGTAAAGGCCGAGGGGGCCCTGATTATCTTCCTGTGTCACGAGTTATCCAGCTACACCCGGACAATACAGAGCTCCCTGAATACCCACTTCACTCTCAGAAATTACACACATGAGTAATTCATGAGTAGAAAGGTGTTCCCCAGATGGCAATGTCACCAAAATCATTTGGGGAAAATTGTTTGAAGCGAGCACAAAGAGCTGCAGGTACTGTGCTGCTGGTGGGTGTTTTGCCACAGCGTACACCCTGCACACTGCTGGGCACTTAAAGTCCAGCCATAAGAAAACACTTTCTCTGACCAATTTGGGCAAAGGAAACTGGGGTATGCAGAAAGGCTGCCATCCCTACTTCATATGGGAATTCTAAAAAGAAACAGGAGAGAATTAAGGAGAGTGCTGCTCTGCAAGATGTCATGGTATTCACTTGGCTGATTTCCCACTGCCTGTTGTACTTCCTGGTTTACAGCTTGGGGGATCAGCTCATCCACATCAGATATTTTTTACAACATTGATTTATAAGGTGTTATTTTTAAAAAGGGTTGCTTTCTGCCTCTCCAATTATGCAATCCTTTACTTGTAAAATTTTCTGTACTCTAGGCTGTGGACCTACTGTGTCATGTCAATGACTTGTATAAAGTCATCACTGGGTTATATCCCCACATGTACTCTGAAGTCTCTTACCATTGTTTTGTTCCCACCTCCTCACCCCAGGGTTGTCAGCAACGTGTGGTTAAACAGACACAGAGCTTTATTAAACATGGGTGAACACTGAAAAGAAAATAAGAATGTACTAGAACTGGAAGGAGGCAAAGCAAAGGGCAGCACCATACCGAACGTGCCACTTGCCTTGCACCTTTCATTTGCAGAGCCATACAAGCAGCTGGGATGATAGCATTATCTGCTGGCTGCACTGCTGAGCAGGGCAGCCTTTCCCCTCCCAGCTTGCCCTGTGCACTGATGTAGAGGAAAGACAGGAAACCTTTCCACCCTAGAGCCAGGAAACCTCCAGCAGCCTCATCTCCTTTTCTACCTGCAGGTTCTGCTACCTTGCAAAAGAGGGGAGGCTCGGGGACCAAGGGCCTCACCAGTATTGACAAATTGAACCACGACTGGGAATGACCCATTCCAATCATCTGTATTAGTAAGGTGTTCAAGCATGTCACGGCCCATGCCAATTACTGCTCTCCCAGCCATTTCTGGGCACAGTTTAGAGTCAAGGACTTAATCTGAGCTGGCCCTCAGCAGGGAGCCACCCTCTCCCAAACTGAGTATCTCCCTAGCATAGGTATAAGCTTTGGTGTGCCAGCTGCTCTCTATGCCTGGGAATGTCCCCAGGTATAATTAATTGACTAATATACACGTAGTTGATAACAATTCATGGCTCTTCAAATGCCTGCTATCTCTATTGACCAAGATATGTGCTTCTTTCATCAGACAGCCAATGTCACTTCAGCAGAGACAAGTTTAACTACAAACTTCCTGTGGCTCTCTAGAGAGCTGATGAAAAGCACTGTGATTATGTTTTTCCAGCTACTGTTTTATAGCAAAATAACTCTTTGCCTGTAACATACGACTAGGACTCAACAATAAATTCCAAATTTGAATCAGAGAGCAAAGCTTGTGTCCTTGAAGAGACAGAGGCTTACTCATCCCAGATGAATAACTCATTAACTTCTATTGGCATTTCATTGCACATCTTCTGTTTTACTGAACCTCCACCTTATCCTAACTGGAAGATTCACTAACTGCCCTCCAAATATATTCTAAATTTGCCAGAGAATTTAAATGACCCTTCATGTCCCATTTGTGATCACTGCTATTTCTTCACTTCTTACTACAGCCTTGGGTCAGAACAAAATCTCCATCAGACCAGAAAGAGCTTTCCCTCAGCAGATAGACATGCACCCATTTGTGGGGAATCCATAGCAGCCACCTAAAATATCAATGCAGAAAGGTGAGGGATTAAAACCACACGTTTGGAAACACAACAATCTGTAATTGCTAATATATATATTATAACTTGAATGCATAAACATTTTGCATAAATTAATACATTTTGCATAAATAAATTTTTTTTCAGTTCTGTCTTCCAAATCACTAGGCACCCATCCCTTACAAGCTGAGTAACACCAACCACACACAGGCAATATATTGGCCAGACCTGAACTGAATTTCTTATGGAGTTTTTATGTAGCATCTGCCACTCAGACAGACTCAAAGGATTAAAAAAAAAAAAAAAAAACTAAGAAAAAAGAAGTCAAGCACAATGATCACTGTTTCCTTATTGATTATTGTTAACAAAATAAGTAGGGGCCTGAACAACTGGAGAATTGGACACAACAGGGTAGGGACCAGGTGGCAGATACCCAATACTGATGCTAAGAAGAGAGAAACATATGAGGGCACCTCCATGATTGCTACTCCAGAAACAGCACCTAAACTTGTAGTACTGGGCCTCACTCCATTTCTAGCATGCACATTTGGGTCATGAAACCCAGGAGTGAGAATCACAATATACATATTCAACTTTCTCCATCTGGCAAAATGCAAGGCTGCTTGCAGAAGAAAAGCTTTTGAGTGTTGATCCCCTTTTCTTCTAAATACATATAAAATTTGCAACATTAACAAGCTCACAGGATGAGAACAAATTTCACTCATACAAAAGTCTTAAAATTATCCAGAGACACAAGCTCCCTATTGTTGGCATACATCAAGCTCAGAACAAAGGTTTATTTAAAAATACACTTTATTTACATGACATTCAAACTTCATTTTGATAAAAATATAGCTGTACATAAAACCTTAAGTCATTTCTCACTAAAGGGTAATAAAACCACAGTGAGATTCAGCAATCATGGAAATTACATTTTGGCACATTAAATCACATAAGGAACTGAAAAACTGGAGGAAACTTTTAAGCAACACAGCTCCATAAATGTAACAATCTTATACAGTGACATCCTCACATCAAGGTATCACTGTTCAAATAAAGTATTTGACATAGAAAGTGCTTCCACTGTACAGCTGAATAAGTAGTAGAAGTTACAGGAATGTTCATAGTTTTTGAATTATCTTTTACCAAGATTTCCCCCAAGATGTTAATGAATGACCAATGAACCCTCTTGATTTCATTTTACCTTCCCAGATGTAGAAATCAACCTTTCTTAAGAAGTTGATTCAGGTAGAGTGTTTATAAAGAATTTAATTATACATAAACACATGTGTTCATATCTCAGAATGACTACTTAGGTAACACTTCTACACAGACCACAGCATACAAAATAGTCCTTGAAGTAGCTCACATCAAGCCATCCATAGAACTTGGGTAGTGAACTTCACTTTGGGAAAAATTCAGATGCTGGTATCTTCCCTTCAAAGTTCAGAGTAAAAGGGAATATTCAGGACAGTAAACATTATAATCAGGAATGGGAGAGGGAAAGAACAGGAAAAAAAAAAAGAAGGTCAAGAATTGGTTTGCAATGGTAAGGGGTGTCACATAGCAAAACCAGAAAGTGGGTTTATTTTAATAGAATGGAGTGCAAAAATTAAAGCAGTGCATAAAAAGGTATTTCAAAACTATTATTGGTACATCACCATGACCAGGCTATCAAAACCACCCTGCTTTCATTGAAGAGACAACAAAAAAACATTAAGAGAAAAAAACACACCTGCACTATGAGTCAAAGTGAGTATCATAATGAAAATAAGGAAAAGGAAGCTGTCCAACAAGTGGTAAAACAAAGGCAATACTCCTGAAAATGGTAGCAGTTTTCTTTATAATAATAATGAGTAAATGCAACACCTACATTTAGAGTTACAGAAGAAGAAAACATTAAAAAACGAATTGGCACTTTTGGCAAGTGTGAAAATGTTTGATTCAATCAAAGAACTGACTCCCCTTAAAAAAAGGCATACAGCTGATGAAGGCCAGTAAATTGCTTTAGCTTTCAATGTCATGTTAACTTATTCCAGGTTTCACTTTTACTCCAGAATGATCTGGGAAGCCTAGCAAAGGTTTCATCATCATCTTACAAGGTCGTATGTATGACTGGCCATGGATCACATCCACAGGAGTGGGACAACCAGTTGAAAGCCACACATCATTTAAGCAGATTTGCCACCAGCAGCAGTGGACAGAAAGGGACAATCATTGCAAGAGAACCTGAAAGCCATAAGAGACAATCATAAGGCAGTGCTTAAAGAGGACAGAGCAGCACTATCAACCTGCATTTGTCAGGGAGGGAAAAAAAGCAATTCAGCTAAGCAGGGCAGAGTAGAACTTATATGCCAGTGCAATAGACTACTAAATTTAACTTAGAACAAGTGCCCATAGATACGGGCTAACATGAAAATGTGATATATCTCAAAATGAGGGAAGCCTGCTTCAACAGAATTAGAAGAGATATGGCAAGAACTGAAAGGAAATAGACCAACACAAAATACACATGGATTAGAATGAAGTCTCCCACAGAAGCAGAGAGGAGACACACAGTACAGGAGAAAAATATTTTGTTACTCAAAGGAAGGCAAAGATGCTGGTCAGGAACCTTAGCTGAGTACCTCAAAAGTCCCAACACAAAAAAAAAAAAAAANAAAAAAAAAAAAAGCAAAGTTTATCTCATAAATAACCTAGCTCTGTTGGTTTTGCTTGCTCAAGTAATAAAACAAATTTAAAATCTGTTTGTTTTCTAGATATGAAGATTTCTATAATCCCTGGTATTTTCCCATTTATTCACAGGCAGCAGTTACAGTACATTCAACCAGAAAAGAGAAAAAAAAAAATTAAGAATGTTATTTCATTGTATTTTCAGGTTACAACATTTTAAAAGTTAAAAAAAATACACAGCCACAGTTTTAACACTGGAAGAATAAAAATTGTCCATTTTGACAAATGTCCCAACGTCACACATAGTAGTTTTCTTTAATCCCAGAGTAAATACTGCCATTCCAGCTTTCAGCCATTTAATGAAATATGTGTGTGTGTATATATATATACACACATATAAAATTACCTGATTTAAGATACAAATGCATAATTATGAGAGAGTTTTAGAGGAAATCTGGGAATAAAATTCTCCCACAGACTTTGTTGTTATTTTGAGAGCTTTCTAGTCCATTTCTCAAAAACACAATAAATATATTTGTTGTTTACATCTAAACATCATCATAGATGAAAATCAAGAGAAAAAAAGAGAACAGAATAAAAGGCTGTCTTACTTCATGATACATGCTTTCAAAAGACAGAGCAATTCTTACAATGTTTCCTGATTTACATTAACNAAAAAAAAAAGAAGGTCAAGAATTGGTTTGCAATGGTAAGGGGTGTCACATAGCAAAACCAGAAAGTGGGTTTATTTTAATAGAATGGAGTGCAAAAATTAAAGCAGTGCATAAAAAGGTATTTCAAAACTATTATTGGTACATCACCATGACCAGGCTATCAAAACCACCCTGCTTTCATTGAAGAGACAACAAAAAAACATTAAGAGAAAAAAACACACCTGCACTATGAGTCAAAGTGAGTATCATAATGAAAATAAGGAAAAGGAAGCTGTCCAACAAGTGGTAAAACAAAGGCAATACTCCTGAAAATGGTAGCAGTTTTCTTTATAATAATAATGAGTAAATGCAACACCTACATTTAGAGTTACAGAAGAAGAAAACATTAAAAAACGAATTGGCACTTTTGGCAAGTGTGAAAATGTTTGATTCAATCAAAGAACTGACTCCCCTTAAAAAAAGGCATACAGCTGATGAAGGCCAGTAAATTGCTTTAGCTTTCAATGTCATGTTAACTTATTCCAGGTTTCACTTTTACTCCAGAATGATCTGGGAAGCCTAGCAAAGGTTTCATCATCATCTTACAAGGTCGTATGTATGACTGGCCATGGATCACATCCACAGGAGTGGGACAACCAGTTGAAAGCCACACATCATTTAAGCAGATTTGCCACCAGCAGCAGTGGACAGAAAGGGACAATCATTGCAAGAGAACCTGAAAGCCATAAGAGACAATCATAAGGCAGTGCTTAAAGAGGACAGAGCAGCACTATCAACCTGCATTTGTCAGGGAGGGAAAAAAAGCAATTCAGCTAAGCAGGGCAGAGTAGAACTTATATGCCAGTGCAATAGACTACTAAATTTAACTTAGAACAAGTGCCCATAGATACGGGCTAACATGAAAATGTGATATATCTCAAAATGAGGGAAGCCTGCTTCAACAGAATTAGAAGAGATATGGCAAGAACTGAAAGGAAATAGACCAACACAAAATACACATGGATTAGAATGAAGTCTCCCACAGAAGCAGAGAGGAGACACACAGTACAGGAGAAAAATATTTTG
>VZTR01021644.1:0-26554 GCA_013400775.1 Chaetops frenatus | reverse complement strand
AAAAAAAAAAAAAGCAAAGTTTATCTCATAAATAACCTAGCTCTGTTGGTTTTGCTTGCTCAAGTAATAAAACAAATTTAAAATCTGTTTGTTTTCTAGATATGAAGATTTCTATAATCCCTGGTATTTTCCCATTTATTCACAGGCAGCAGTTACAGTACATTCAACCAGAAAAGAGAAAAAAAAAAATTAAGAATGTTATTTCATTGTATTTTCAGGTTACAACATTTTAAAAGTTAAAAAAAATACACAGCCACAGTTTTAACACTGGAAGAATAAAAATTGTCCATTTTGACAAATGTCCCAACGTCACACATAGTAGTTTTCTTTAATCCCAGAGTAAATACTGCCATTCCAGCTTTCAGCCATTTAATGAAATATGTGTGTGTGTATATATATATACACACATATAAAATTACCTGATTTAAGATACAAATGCATAATTATGAGAGAGTTTTAGAGGAAATCTGGGAATAAAATTCTCCCACAGACTTTGTTGTTATTTTGAGAGCTTTCTAGTCCATTTCTCAAAAACACAATAAATATATTTGTTGTTTACATCTAAACATCATCATAGATGAAAATCAAGAGAAAAAAAGAGAACAGAATAAAAGGCTGTCTTACTTCATGATACATGCTTTCAAAAGACAGAGCAATTCTTACAATGTTTCCTGATTTACATTAACTCGTGCAATAACTGCCAAGCAAGATCCTGCTCCTGCCAACAGAATCAAAGAGGCTGGAGATTCAAGCTTTTAATTATATTAACAAATAGGTTCATTTATATGATGCAAACTTACAATGAAATTGTATAAAATATCTTAATTCATCCAAAAATCTGTTTAAAAGGGATAATTGCAATTCTAGAAATGTTATATTTAGGCTGGAGTCACTGCTTCAGTAAATACTATATTCCTGGCAGTAAAATATCCTGCTGTGTGTTTTAATATTGATTGAATAATTGCAATCATCTTTATTAATAACGAGTTAGCTGCTTGTAAGCCATTCTTACAAGGAGGTCCTGGTATTCTCCCAGCTCAGGCTGGAAATCAATTTGCCCTTTCTGTTAAGGTGTCACTGAGGTAAAGACACCACTATTTTACAAAGGTGTCCCTGTGAATAAATGGATAAAATAGACTGTCCAGGCACAGAGAACAGTGAAAGGCTGCTTTCGCCAGCAAAATGTGTTTGGAATCTTCTGCATCTGATCTGCATAGCCAGGGAGACCAAGAACTAGACTCAATGTAGTTTGGGTAGGGGGTTTCCTCTCCCAGAAACCTGTGGAACACACCTGACTGAAATCCAACACTGATGACAGGGCACATTACCTTGTTTTCCTTAGAGCACCCTTGCATACCTTCAGAAAGAGCAAGCAGCAAAAAGAGAGTGAACTGCTTCACTAAATATACTTTGAGGTACTCCTTTTGGCAGGGGGAAGAGGGTCAGGGCAGAGGGTAGGGTTCAGACCTCTGAAACCAGCTAACAAGAAATGATTGGGACTAAACCAGGAAAAATTTCCTGGTTTAATTTTTTTTAAGCTACCTCTAAGTGATAATACTGCATACGAGACTTTAAAGGTGCTTCCTTAACTAATACCATATTAAATTATTCCTTAATAATAGAATTGCAGAATTTCAACAGTTCATAATAAACACATTAGCTTATTTATTCAGTGTGAATAATGACAGACTCAGCGTTAAAGATAATGAAGTCATCCTGAACAGTGATGAAATAAGACTGTGGCTCTTGGAACTTGTGTAGTCAGGAGAAGGATAAAAAGAATTTTAAAAGACTGAGTTGTACAATCACAACAGTGAAAGAGATAAAAGTTAATTGGATGACTGCCAGCATTTCCATTTGCTAGAATCAGTACAATGTTAGTAGGTACTTATTTGCTTTCATGACAAGCAGTCTATTCCTTAGCACACTGATCTGTGATTAGGCTGGGACTCCAGTATTGCTTGTAGAGAAGCAAGACCAGCTTCTGCTCTGTCCCTAAATACAGGAGTCAATCAAGAAAATAACACAAGTCAAAATTCCTGAGTGCTTCCCCTTAGAAACTCTTAATTTCATTCACAAACTCCACTGGCCAGAACTGTTACTGTTAAAAATGAATTGTCCATGCAAAAATGGGGTTGAAGGATCAGTAAAGCATCTCTGCTGAAATCCTTTATGAATATACAGTACATCAGCCCAGTACAACCATTAACTGGCCACAGGGCTTTCAAGAAACAACTCACTTCAGCAGGAAAGGCCAGAGGTTCTTTCCCAGTGCTACCGGCCTTGAACTGCAAGTATCAGTGCAGACAGGGAACGATACACCCATCCACTCCAAGTTTGGTAAGGAACTGGGTAAGGCTGCACCACAAAAATCTTAGATGAATGCAACAGCCTTGGTGGAAATCTTAATCCTTATTTCAGGTACAAGGGGGTTTTAGGTGCATTTTGGCTTACAGCTAAAGCACAGAAATCTTTTTGCCTCACCAACTTCAGCTACAACCACCGATGCCCCCCCCTTCCCAGCCAGGATATGTTTGCTCCATGAGAACCTGATGCAGAGCAGAGGGAGCTGCCTAAAATCGTGTACTACCCGACTGTGATTTGTCATCAGACACGTCGCAATTTTTCACGTTTTTCACGCTCTCCTCCTCCACTGGGTCCTCCATAGGGATTTCAACATCACTTTTCCTTGAACCATTGTCTTTGAGGCGTGCAGGGAGGGAGCTTTCACTTTTCTCCACGTAGCCATTCGTTTTAGCCCGGGGGGGCTCCCTCTGGCTGCAGCACAGATGAGAGTCACAGGCTTTTGAGATGCAGGGTGAGCTGCACAGTAGCTGTGAGGTGTTGTGGTCAGCATACTCGGGCTGGATGGTCACAGAATGGACTCCTGCCTCGTGGAAAATCTTCCGTATTTTGTAAGCAGCATCCTGGTAATCAGTAGGGCTTTGGCACTTGACATGAAGAGTGGCAATATTCTTCCCACTTGCAAGCTCCCAGACGTGCACCTCATGGAGGCTGCTAACCCCTGGTACGTGAGCTAGTCTGTCAGCTGGAAGACATAAGGGAAAGGTATTAGGGGCTTTGGTGCACTGGCTAATTATCACCCGTCTCACTAGGTACCCTATCCAAAAGCAGCAATGTCAAAAATATCATTTTGGAAGATATATACTTGATAAAATATGTCTACTCCCAGCTGCCTTCAGTTCAACCTCCAGGTGACTGCATGAACAGGCCACCCTTCCTTTTGGATTCGCCCGTCCCTCAGGCTCCCTAATGGCAATTCACCAGCTGTTCATAGAGGAGACACTACAGCATCACTTCCTCCATCAACACCCCACATCTTCTGGCTTCTTTAAGCTTTGAGCATGATGGAACTCCAGAAACACCCAGTGCTATTCCACAATTAATCAGTATGAACAGCACCTAAGAGCTACAAAATTAACCAGCCTTAATAGAAATTTCTAAGATGTCTTGGGAGCCTTTCAGAAGCAGTCACTTCAGGGTTGGAAAAGATTGTAACTCAGTGTTGGGTTTTTTTCACAAATAACCCACACAAAGCATTAGCAGCTCAAAACCTGGCATGTTTGATGTGTTGTTGGAGTACCACATTCTCAAAATGCATGCTTTAACTAATCCAGAGAGATTTGAGTCATGTTGCTAGGAGATAGGCATGTGACCAATTCTCACAGTTCTTGAGAATTTAGAGCTGTTATGAGTAAATAATCCAAACATACCATTCCACAAATAATGTACACATTGAAATACATCATTAAAATTAACAGCATTTCAACAACAAATTTCACTTACTCAGTAGTTCCATATTAACACCTTTGGGGACCATCTGCAACAAAATAGTTGAGGTTTCCTTTATAAGTGGGAAGGCAGAAGACAAGATGATGAACACCATAACTATTGTCAGGCTTGGATCAATGTAGCACTGCCAGTTACACGAAGCACCCCCCAGAGGACGTACATAGAAGATAGCAGCAGTAACTACCACGACCACAGATCCAAGCGCGTCTCCCATAACATGCAAAAGAACACCTGGAACAAATGGCACAATTTCCATTAGTGGGGCAGGTTTAGGGGTTTTTGCTTTGTTTTGTTTTCTGGGGGNAGGTGTCAAGCTGCATTTTTTAATTATGTTCCACTTGACGTGAGGAATGCAATGTTCCAGCCATTAATATCATAACCAAAGTTTACAGGAACAGCTTTTGGGAGAAATAGCAAAGGAAATACTGACTCTGAAGCACTGCTTTTTGAGTGGGATGTATTATTAAGCATGTAGGGTATGCAAGCGACTGCTGTCCAACTGCAATGCCATGGCAACACAAAATGTGCTTGCTTAAATGCGTGAAGATTATTAAGAGATCTTGACACTTTAAATCTAAATTAAAAACTGATGACTACATCTATCCATTCTACCCTGGAAATTGAGACCCCCAGATCAACTCCAGTAACAGTTACCTTCCCCTACCTGTTTCTGTGACACTGCTGAAATCTGAAAAATTGCCTAAGTAAAAGCTCAGCTGGCTCCAAATATCCTCAGACTCCAATTTTCAGATCAAGATTGATTACCAGTCATATTAAGCCTTGTTCCATCAACACTGCTAGTCTTCAGACCTGCCAAAAATCAGAATCTGATTCTAGAGTCAGTCACATGGTTTAGTGCCTGGACTTTCTCTGAGAGAAATGCTAGGTACCTCTTTCTACACCTTATAGAGATGATTTTGTACAAAAGATAAGGACACAAAACAGGCTCTTACAGTAACATATTTAACTGCTCTTGAAACTACAATGACCAAACCAGTCTTCCTGCTATAGAGTTACTATTATCCAAGAAATCCCTTTCTCTTCCTTTTACTGCTTTATGTAAACTTCCCATCACTGCTCAAACACACTCCAGTTTTGTTAGTTTTTATGATTCAGACTCAGATGTTACTCCAATCCAAGCCCAAATTCTCTCTCCCTATATGAAGTGAATTTCTTTGTCAATACTTTCTGTTTGGGGGCTGTGAGAGAAGAAAATGAACCATCTCCTTTTAAGAACCCTATCACATACACATTCAAGTGAGAGGCTGTAAAAGGCTCCCTCAAAGCCCATTAAGAACACAGCAAAGAGTTTTGATGATGCTGGATACTGAATTAGCCCTAGAACTCTGCCTGTGCTGCCGTTTCTTGCCAGCTCTGTACACGCACCTTGATCTGTGTGAGAAATGAAGGCCACAACCTGTGGAGTTCCTCCAAATCACTTGGGTCAGATAAGAAAGTACAAGCTCCTGGTGAGTCCAGCTCTTTCTGCTGGAGTCAGGCATGCTCTGTCCCATTTGGCAGCCTACCACGGGGTTTTACTCCTCCTAACAGTGTTGCAGTGTTTCCCTTTCATTTAGAAATAGTCCTGATTCAGCACAGGCTATCAGCTGTTGTACTAACAAGAGGGACAGGCAGGATGCAGTTGCATTGCCCAGGCAACTAACAAGAGAGCACAGCTTATAAAGAACAGGAAAATGTTTCAGAAAGCCTTCTTTAGAGTAAAGGAAAAAACCTAACTATGTCAGAATTTTGATGAATTAGTAATTGAGAATAGAGAATTTGGAAAAATGCTTATTTTACATTCTTAACATCATTAATATGTACATCTTGGTAATGCATCACACAATTAGGGCTCAGCCAGAAGAAAACCCATTTCCCTATTAAATCCCAAAAGCTATGATTATAAGCCGGAACTGAAAATTAATTTTTACTAAATGAAGTCAGTATGGTAAGACCATAGTTAACAGTTTCCAACGGCTTACATGGCAAAGTCTAATTGAACTACTCTGCATATGTTCAAGCAATAAAAGGAATAATTTCACACTACTACAATAATTAAACCTGTCAGGGAGGATTCATGGATTCCTGTTCCTACCAGTTTTAAAATCAAGAAATCCATTTGTCTGCCAATCCATTTTGTCCAGCCATGTTTTTCAGGGAGGTTCCAGTTCCACAACAAAAGAATTTTTTGCCAAGTGACTGTGAAGTAAGTACAGCTATGTAACTAACTTAAAAGGAAAAGTATGGATTGAATCAGAATTTCAAAGACACATAACTTTATGACTAAAGAAGCCAGGAATATTTATAAAGAGAATAAAAATAGATTTTGCAAAGGTGACATACTAAAATAACTCTTAAAATTTTCTTTTTAAAAATCAAATATGACAAGTATCTTAAAATAACTGTCACAAAGCTCCTTATCCTTCAGACATTTTCTGAATGCCTCCAGCATTTTTATACCTAAGCACTGTGGTGCAGGCAGGCAAGGACTTCTCTAAAGTAATTGGTTCCTTACTCTTCTCTCCTCCATCCCTGAGTGTGACGGGGATATGAAATATCCTGCTCCAATAACCTTACCACTATAATGCCATAATATTCAGGGACACCAACTTCTAGACATTCAAGCAAGTGTTGTGGCTCTAGCACATGCTTCAGTTGTCCAAAGCATCTTCCCTTACAGATGCATTTGTGCAGCTTTGCAAACACTTTTGAAACACACACACACACACAAAACCCCAGCAAACCCAGGTGCCTGACTGCCACATTGACCTCTCAAGCTGAATCCATGCAATGCAAACTTACACAGCCTCGGGGGAATATCAGCTGCTGATAGGTGACCATAAGCAGCCTGAAACTAATGTTCAGACTGAGGTTTCTGACAGTCCTTTCCTTGGGGACAAACTCAGTGTTTCATATCGTCAAAGACCTCTGCTTTTTACTCTGCTCAGAGTAGGTACATAAATGTGTATGCATTGAAACACCTACACAGACAGGGAGAAACACACGGATAATTTACTCCTAGGAGTGGCATTTTGTTTCACCCCACAGATTCCCAGAGGCCTTCCAAATTATGGCATAGGAAGGGCTGATCCTGTCACAGACTCCCACAGGGATGGATTCACACTTCAGGGGCCTGCAAAAACACCATGCTGAAGCACCTGTTTCAGAACCCCTTCCCTTATGCTGACAACAAAACAATATCAACCTTGGGATTTAGAAGGGTTTCTGTTTTCTGCCGAAAAACATTTTAAGGTTGAAAACTGCTCAACAACTACATCAGTGACACTCAAAGATGCACCTCATAGCTACTTGTGTTACCTTCCTGTAAAGCTTCTAATGACCTCAGCTTAGTGCAACAGAGTTTGTGTCCTTTCCAAATGTTCTGCTTTATTCTTCTAAGAATAAAAATCAAAATGTGAGCACACTCAGAGCCAAATCAGCATGACACTATTTTGTTACTACTTATGCTATTTCATGCAATCAAAATCTTTCCGCTAAAGATAACTGGATGCAATTACGTAGAAGAGTCTGGACTTCTGCTCCCTTTCTTACTGATATTTGTGGGTGTGTATGTAAATCTGACATGGAAAGCATAAAGTGTTTGAAGTTAATTTAGCATCAGCAGTATACTCCTATGCCATACCTCTGATGTTTAAGGCTTCAGACTTTTTCTCTTTTTTCTTCTCAGGCCCCTCTTCAGGGCTTTTTTGGTCATTTGGTGAATCACCTGCATTCAAAGAAGAGACGCTGTGTTGTGTATAAGTTCTACAAACAGAAAAAACATCAACCTTCTCAAAACCAACTTACTTCAAAGATGACAAGAAGAAAAACAAAAACAAGACAAAATACTTCCCATGCAGCTCCCTGGGCAACAACTCCTTCCCCCATCCCGAGGGGACACCTAGCAGCCCGGGGTAAAGTACAAGGTGAAAGAGGCGGCGGGGGCCTGAGTGAGCTTACTGAAACCCCCCGGGCTCCACGGGTGGCCCTGGGGCTTGAAAGGGCCCAGAGGACTGAGCCAACAGCTCGGCGGGTCCCGAGGGAAAACGAAATGGAGAGGGAGGATGGGGAAGGGTGCAGGAGGGTGAGAGGAATGCTGAAGGGAGGGAGGCTGGGGTGGGGAGAGATGCAGGACACGAGGGGAAGGCGAAGCCCAGCCGAAAGGCACCTGCTTCATCCGCCTGGCCGTTCGGGATGCCACCGGGCACGTCCCGCAGCGCGCCGGCCGCGGGCGGAGGCGGGGACGGGCGTCGCCCACGGCAGCAGGCTCCCCACTCCTGGAAGACGAGGAGCCCCACGACGTTGACGGCGAGGCCGAGGGTGCCGACGATGAGCACCAGCTGGGCATCGTCTATGGGCTGGGGGCGGGCGAGGCGGAGGACGGAGTCCACAAGGATGGTGAAGCAGAGCGCGGTGAGGAAGACGGCGTTGCTGAGCGCTCCCACCGCCTCGGCGCGGCTGTAGCCGTAGGTGGCGCGGGGACCACGGCGGCTGCGGCGGGCGATGCGCCCGGTGGAGAGCCCCACGCAGAGGGAGATGAGGTCCGAGAGCATGTTGAAAGAGTCGGACACCAGCGCGATGGAGTTGCCCAGGTATCCGGACACCAGCTCGGCCACGAAGAAGCCGGCGGTGAGCACCAGCATGAAGATGAGGCGGCACGTCTTGCCCGAGTACCGCCCCATGGCGGCCGTGCGCTACCGGCCGCTAACGCTCCGCACCAGAACCGCCGCCCGCAATAAGTGCGCCCGGCCCGGCCCGGCCCGAGGGCACCGCCCCGCCCGAGGGCACCGCCCCGCACCGCCCCTCCCCGGCCACCACCGGCCCTGAGCAGCGACAGCGGGGGACACAGAATCAGCCAAACCTGGAGTAAATAGAAGAGAGGTGGGCCGCGAGGAGGCGCGGAGCCGGCGCGGCGGCGGGGCAAGGGCCCTCTCAGGCAGGCAGAGCTACCCAAGGCTGTCCTGCCTGCGCTCCTGCCACCCCGAGAGGCTGAAGTTCCAGAGACGGATCCAGTAATTACGGTCCTTTGGTGCTTTATTGGCGACGAAAGTGCAAAACCAAAGGACAGAGTGCCATCTACTGAGCCAGCTCGTTTCCAGTCACCAGCCTTTAAAAAGGTGTGTCAAAAAGCCGAGCGAATCCTGGGCTGCATCCGAAGAGGCATGGCCAGAGGGTTGAAGGTGATTCTCCTCTACTCTGCTCTGGTGAGACCCCACCTGCAATGCTGCGTCCAGATCTGGTGACCCCAACACAAGACAGACATGGAGCTGTTGGAGCAAGTCCAGAGGAGGCCACGAAGTTGATAAGAGGACTGGGACACCTCACCTGTGAAGACAGGCTGAGAATGCTGGGGGCTGTTCATCGAGAAGAGAAGGTTGTGGAGAGACCTCATAGCAACCTTCCAGTATCTGAAGAGGGGCTTCAGGGAAGCCACAGAGGGACTCTTGGTCAGGAATGGTAGTCATAGAACAAGGAGTAATGGGTACAAACGGAAAGAGGCAAATTTAGGGTGGTAAAATACTGGCACCAGGGAGGTTCTGAATGCCCCATCCCTGGCAGTGCTCAAAGCCAGGTTGGATGGGGCTCTGGGCAACCTGGTCTAGTGAGAGGTGTCCCTGCCCACGGCAGGAGGTTGGAATTTGATCTTTAAGGTGCATTCTAACCCTTAACATCTTATGATTCTATGAAAATAGTACCTTACTGTGCATAAATCTATCATTACCCTACAAGAAAGATAATTGCATGCATTTTTAACCTACTGGATAGTCTGTAAGAACTATGATAAAGGAGTAAGCCTCCATCTGTTGTATTTGTAGATGTTTTGTTGTTGCTGCTGTTCTTATGACAGTTCTTGGGAAAATGACAGCTCTGCTCAGAAATGGAAAAATAGAGGAGCTGGACTACTAATACATCATCTCAAATTGATGGGAACAACTAAAGGAGCTGCTGTGAAATCAAGTCATCCTCAACTATGGGGTTCTCAATATCAGACCAAGACCCAAAAATAATAAATACAATACATAAAACCTAAAGAAAATAATGTCCTTAAAATGTTATCTTGTGAGAGTTTGGAGCATTTCAGCTACTCCAGAGGCAAACCAGTGCTGAGGCACCACTTCAGCAGCTACAATTCTCACTGAAGTGCCACATCACACATTTCACCACGCTTGACAAAGCACCCTTTGCTGTCAGATTTTAAACCAGCAAGACCAGGGAACACTATCTTGTCCCACTTACCTAAGGCAGTGTTCTCTACAATCAGAAATTCCTTAAGGACCTCAGGAATTTCCTCTTTGTTCTAATCCTGAGGCAATTGCATTGTTACTGCTGTTGGTTGAGGATGAGCCCCTGTTTGAATGCATCTTTTATATGAGACCTCTCCATTTCACCTAATTCTGAGCACAGAACCAGGGATGTGTCCTCCAGAGTGGACTTGAGTAGCCTTTCAGGGGATAGTCTCACCTGCAAGGAATTAACACACAACTCCCAATTAACCAGAGATTCGCACAATTGATGTCCTCCAATATGCAAATTAACAAATGCATAAGAATATATGTATTGAAATGAACCTTACCATAAACACAGCTGTGGGAGAGAATAGAGTGACTTACACCAACACACATTTCAGCTCTAGAATTACAGCTACCAACATAGGATAAAAGATGTTTGATGGTTGTGCCAAATCAAAGGCAGCGTGACATAGGTAGAACAAAAAGAAGAAAAATATGAGTTATTGGAAGTTAAATAGTCAGATATAATTTTTTAAATGACAGACTATACCTCCTTTACTATAATTAATGAAAGAAAATTCTGCCTCTGACACTTCACATACAATAAAAAAAGGCTCTGAAGCCCAGCTAATTGTACCTTCATAGAACTGAAAGGAATTTCTAGTGGCTTTTATTTTATGAAGACATATAATGAAGTAGCTGAAACATCATTAATCCTCCTGTGAAAAATATACATCAGTCCTCTGAAAAAAAGAAATTTTCATAGCCCTGAATTCACTTCAAAACATAAAAATATCACAGTTATTTTGAAGCAACTGCATTCAAAATGTTGTTTTCAGCAAATAAGGCTGTGACTATGTCCTCTGACATGGAGCACAATTATAGCTGACTCTCTGAAGGTGTCAGAAATTCTCTGTGTTCAGAGCCTCAGCTCTGACACTCTGTCTGCTGATCCACTGACTATTCCTTCTGTCAAGCTCACAGATCTCCATCTGCGTGTCACGGTACAGCAGGAGCAGCTCAGTGTCTGCTGGGTCAGACCACAGATCCGTGTCTGGACTGTTTCCAGTTCCCATCTACACCTACTGGGGACGAGGCAACCAAACCTGCACAGTCTTCAACACACAGGGAAGATACAGAGGAACAGGAGATACACTGATACAGAGCAACAGCAAAAGTCCTGACTGTCTCCTTGACTCCTTTTCCTGTATAGACTCACATTTGATTCACTTTTCTCTTCTGAACACTTGGCACGCATTTTTATGGAACTGATCATTCACTCCTGCTTTCTGTTTCTCATCTAAAGTCACAGTTTAAGCCCAGCTGGCAACTCAGTGCCACAAAACAGCTCACTCACCCACCCCCAAGGGGGATGAGGAGGAGAATCAGGAAAATAAATTTTAAAAACCTTATGGGTTGAGATAAGAACAGTTTAATAATTGAAGCAAAGTAAAGACAAACAAACAAACCCACAAAAACAAAACAAAACCAAACCAAAAATAAACCAAAGAACCAAGTGGTGCACAAACAGTTGCTCACCATCCTCTGACTGATCCCCAGCTCATTCCACAGCAGCAACCATTGGTTCCTGGCCAACTCCTCTCAGTTTATGTTCTGAAAATGACTCTGTGGTATGGAATATCCCTCTGGCCAGTTCAGGTCCTGCCTGTCCTGGCTGTGCTCCCTCTCAGCTTCTTGTGCAGCTCCTCACTTGCAGAGAGTGGAAAATGGAAAAGTGCTTGACTTGGAGTAAGCTCTACTCAGCAACAACTAAAACATCAGTATGCTATCAATATTTTTCTCATACTGAATCCAAAATACAGTGCTGTACCAGTTTCTATGAAGAAAATGAATTATCCTAGCCAAAACCAGGACATCTTCTGACCAGCTTTTCATCCATGGAAGGGCCTTTCCCTTTGCACTAGAGCTGCTAAGAAGCCTCTTGGAAATCCAAGCTTTTGCTGTTCTCTTTATGCATCTAAGCCTCCCTGTCCCTCTTTCTCCAGGTGTCACAATCACTTCAAGACAAACAACTCCAGAAATTTCCAGGTGAACGAAGCTACACCATTCATTCTCAGTCAACAAGTTATTGCTTTCAATAACACAAATAATAAATTCAGGTGAATATTCAGAATAATATTTGTGTTATCCCTGTAGTCCCTTTACACCTTGATCTCCTTCCACACAGTCGAAAAGAAAGCCATGATCCTGAACACAGGAGTCATTGACCCCGTTACCAGTGTTTTGACTCAGGCTTTTCCCCCTTTCTGGCACTTCCATTCTGCCTGCATCAAACCACCTCCAGCAACAGAACACTTGGTCTCAAATCCTTTTAGAAAGGAACCGTGTGTATGATTGCTTTGTGGTGTGCTTAGCACCCTTGTGTGTTTTACACTGACTGTAGATATTCAATAGTACAATATTATTTCACTTATTCATCCAGTGCTGAGATAGCCTAACAAGCTACACATTATTAAACAAAACAAGCAGCCTAAATATCCCAGGCTCTCCCTTTCTGTTTATGCTGAGCTGGAATAAGTTCTTAGGAGGTGTAGAAAAGGCTGTCCAGACCTTAGTTTTCTGAATCATTTGTCAACTTTAGTTTCATCTACAATGCTGCTAGCAAAGCTGCCATTTCCTCCTCCTAATCAGGAGCAGAACTTAGAAAAATTCTTCAGAACTCCTAAAATTATTACAAACAAGAAAACTTTCCTTCTGAACCCCAAAGATGCAAAGCACTCATGTAAGCTTCCAGATCTCTGTGTACCAAGTTTTCAAAGTATTCAACATATCAATTTTTAACATTTAGCCACTGGGAGCTGAGGCTGTCCCCATCTGTGGCAATAAGGGGATGCTTAGGTAACTGTAAAGCAGGGGAAGTATATATTATACTTTCCCTTAATGCTCTTTTATCCATCAAGTACTTTCAGCCCAAGTGAGTTTCAGAGCTAGATATCTGTATCTAGCAGCCCTCAATGGATTTTTCTTTCATGTCCTAGTCCAGCCTCTCCCTCACCAATGCAGACTTCAACATTAATTGGAAGTAAGCTCCACACATCACCTCTCACAGTGTGAAGAACCATTGGAAAGTTTAGTTTGGAACCCCCCAGCCACAGGTAGAGACATGGGAAGGTTGTTCAAAGCCTCATTCAGCCTGGCCAGGAACACTTCTGGGGATGGGGCATCCACAACTTCTCTGGACAATGTGCTCCAGTGCCTCACCACCCTCCGAGTAAAGAATTTCTTCCTAACATCTAGCCTAAACCTACCCTCTGTCAGTTTAAAGCCATTCCACCTTGTCCTGTCACTACCTACCCTTCTAAAAATCCCTTTCCTTCTCTCTTGTGGGCTCCTTTAGAAAATGGAGGGTGTTTTAAGGTCTTCTCAGAGCCTTCCCTTCTCCAGTCTGAATAACCTCAACTCTCAGCCTATTGCCTTTCTCCTTGTTTTGAATATGGATCCTACTAGTTTCACTTAACATGTTCTTGTTTCAGAAGACAGGACAAACACTCAATGGCTACTGACCTTCCCTATGCCACTCTTGGTTTTGCAGATTTGTGCCACAACCTCCATAAGTCATTCATTTTCAGGGTGGTGGGTAAAAATCTACTTAATTCCTTCCAGAGAAGCCATTATCAGCCCTTGAAAGCAGGGTATCTCTATAATTATGAATATGACAACAAGAACAGTAGTAATGACTGTAATTTTCTTCTACTGCTGAATGAAAATAAGGTCACTCAGAGCCTCATGCTTCTGTAGAATTGGATAGTAAAAAAGAATCAAGAAAACAAGGAACTAACTATTAGCATTACCTTTAAGAGAGACCTCTCTTCCTCCTGCTTATTAAAGTCTTACCAGACATTACTTTTTAACCCATTATAAAAATTGTTTACAAAGGACATTCCAGGAATGACCTGGAAGAAACTAGAGAATGAAAGGAGCCATCGCCCACGCACTGCTGTACACAGTAAAGGAGTTACGCCTCCTTAAGGCTGTGGGGAGGAAAATATTGCATTTCTACTAAAAAGCTGAGGCTGATCCTGGGCACATGATATTTAAAGGCAGCATCCCCAGCCTGAAATGCAATAGGTGGCTGCGAGAGGGCCTTTAAGCTTCGTTCCAAGAAGACGTGGTGACAGCCTTGACTGTGAAGCTTGTGAAGCTTGTTCCTCTAAATCAGGAATCATGGACCAAATTCATAGCAAATCTAAATGGAAACCATGTGGTTGTCTTCTGCCACAGAAAAATTTGACCACAGAATGAAGAACAAAATAAACACCGGCCAACAGACCAAGTTGTGGAAGGTGGTTGGTTCCTCATTCCTTGCTCATTTTATTTGCGTCTCCCTCTCACACCTGTGAGAGGAAGATGGGGTTTCTTGGCATAGACTGAAAGGTGGAATGGCTGGGAAGTCAGTAGGTCTGCTTCAAGCCAGGGAGCAGAAGTTTAGACCAGCAAGACTTCAGTAGTCTGGGAGAAAGCTTTATCAGCATCCTTGGCAGAGTACAGAGATGAATCTTGCTGGATTTTTAATCACAGCTGTGACTCTTCATGACAGTCCTGAAACTGTCCTGGGGAGAAACCCTGAACTAGAGGTTGGCCTGAGAATGTAGTTTTTCATGCTCTCCTAAATTTCACTTGAGTACACTGGTAGGTCAATTTGAAATGAAGACCCTGTGGGATTATTTAATTCCTAGATTGGACTGTCTTCTTTTTGTTACAGTTTTTCCCATTTTAAGATGGTTGTTCAGATTTTAGTTACAAATCACCATTCCCTGCACTTAATATCCAGCATAAAGAAACTTTTTGCATACTTTATCACCTGGATAAAGCTTCCTGAAATATTTCAAATACTTCACTTTTAAAAAGTGTAATTCTGTTATTTTCTCATATAAATGTATGTGTGTATGTATTTATATCTACATATGACCTTTTCCAGGTAGCACAGCACATTGCAAAGAACACTACCATGAGGAAGCCACTCAGTGATTTCATCACTGTAAATTGCATTGAGTCCTACTACAAAAGCTTCATTTTCTATATCAGCAGACCAAAACTGATACCAGACTTACGCCTGTGTCAAACTGTCTGCAGAACATCCAAATAAAACAATTGCAGTTAACTTATAAAACATGTCAGCCTTACAAAACCCCATTGTATTGGAAGTGTTTATGACTTTGAACTCAGTTATCTTACAGTCCTTTCATTTCCTTACAACTCACCACAGATACGGTGATGTAACTCAGTCTGTCCATGCCCTTACTATGAAACTGGTTCAAGGTTGAGAGCAAATGCAGATACCCAAAGTTCAGAAGAACTAGCACTGTTGGAATCTAGGTTCAGAGAGTTTAATCTCACCTTTATGCTGTTGCATAAACCATCCAGGGATGCTTTGCTTCCTTTACTCAGAGACTTCACTTTTTGATTCTGCACTTTCTGTTTTGGACGAAACATAGCCCTAAAACATTTGCTTTTACTCAGTTTGATGAATATTTTTCTATTGAAAACTAATCCTCAGGTTATCTTCTGAAGAGTCTTGAAGAGCATTCAAAATTCTGAAGAAAATTTAGTGAACGATGTTGCTAAATAAACTTTCACAGTTTTTTCACACTCTTCCCTTTTCTTTTTAAAGACTTTGTATTAGAGCTCCACCAGATATAAATTACCAGAAATCTGGTTACCTTTGCAATGGCTGCTCAGAAAAGCTTTGGAAAAATCTGGTGAGGATTATTTGCTACATTATTAAACTAAATAAGATCTTCAGAAAAATATGTGTTCAGTCTTAGGCATTTGATAAACACTTAAAAATACTTTGAGAGTGTCTCATGGACTTTTAATTCCATTTGAGAAGACTACATCCACCAAAGTCATAAAAACTAAATATTTAGTTACAGTAGGCTCTGTTTACCTGCATGCCAACACATTAACATCTCTGGGATTTATGGAGATGAATGCATAAGGCACACATCCCTTCATTTATGCACTTACACATAAAGTTTAGGAGATGGATGTCACAGTGCTCCACAGAGGCAAGATAAATCCTGAGCATGAGGAAGCAGTGTGTGACAGAACTGTCTTTTGGTAAACTCTGGTGCTGTGCATTCTACAGTCATTTGTATGAATGCAGCAAGGGATGAATTGGCATGAAGAGTTCAGTGAAGAGTTGATGCTTGTAGGGAAAAGTAAGATCAGCTTTTTGAAAATACCCTCAAAAGAGAGGCAGCACAGAGTGGTGCTGATCTCGAGGAAAAGCTTTTAGGCATTTCAGGTGTGAAAAGCAGAGTAAGCCAGAGGTTTGTTGTTACAAGTGTTACACTCAGGGTTCCTTCTAATTCCTTAAAAAGGTCTCTGGGTCATCATCACCTGGCAAGGTCTGTCACACTTTCAGCTGTACATTGGAGAAAGAAACCTATTCCAACCAGGGAACTTATTTTTCTCTTCTTAAATGGGGTTAGATTAAGCGATAATGAAATTCTTCAGACAGACAACCTAAGAAACTGAAATCCTTTGTTCTGGAACTTTAATTCCCATGCCATTTTTGCCACCTGCAGTATGCATTTTTGCAATTGATGAATCAGAGACCACTGCTACAAATACAATTGTTTTTTGATACCTGCACACTTCAGCTCACCAAGTCTCCACTGAGGAGGTCTGCGGTATTAAAATACAGATTAAGAAGCCATTTATTCACTTATTTTGGCCTATAAATGTACTTATTTCCCCTGGGATCAGCATGTTTGCACCAACAGATGTGAGTATTTAGTTCAGAATATTACAGCAAAAAAGTCTTCCCAAGTCACCCAGCCAGTAAAGGTGAGTGCCTCTCTTCCCTCACATCTATGCCCCCAAATCTCCCCTACTTACAAAGCCTGGAAAAAATATTGGCCTCGCAGCAAGCCTCAGAATAAACAAACTCACTCTGTCCAGAAGGAGAAAGAAGGTATGATTTCCATTGATGTGACTGTTAGCTTACTTGCCAGCTCTTATCTGAGAGTCAGGCTGCTGGTGCACACTGCGAGAGGAGAATCAAGACCGAACAGTGATGCGGCACCAAAAGCTCACACACATACCTGCTAAATTGCACAAACAGGGACAGTAAAAGCAGGGCACTTGGGTGCTAACACAGAACGTGTTTTATTTAATGAGCTGCTAGCTGTGCAAAGACCATGAGGTCTCTCATGAGAAGATGAGAACTGTTTCTCTCAGTCTGAGACATTTTATGAGAGGCTCAGTGTCAGGTGGGTTGGGCTGGGTGACATCTTTATTTCCTACTTCCCTCCCCACCTCCCTGTACAGATCACAAGACAACAGAACAAATGTTTTCTCCAGGTTAAACCTTTATTTCTTTTCTTAAGAAAAACAAGAAAGAATTATTATGATCAGAGTACTGTGGTGCTCTTCAAACTGTGGTCTGTCTAACATTTTAAAGCTGTGCATAAATGAATAAACGAGGCAATTGCAGTGACCTACATGAAAAACTGGGTCTCTGTGTGCAGTAAAACAGGCTTCTGTATTTTATGACTGATTATAAGGCATATGGCCAGTATTAAAATTGTCTGGTATCATGACAGCGTGATGTTTTTTATTTTCATCTGCTTGCTACTTTGCCATGTTCTTCATCTTTGTGCCTAAACTTTCTGAGTAAGATACAAGTTTTCTGACACTCAAAAGTGTCAGAAAACTCTGGCTGAAGGTGCTCTGTCATTTCCAACAGCAACAGCAAGAAAAGTCTTCTGTCAATTCCAATTTCTGGGAAGAGTTTCTTAGGGAAGGTTTAATGTTTCTGTGTTTTAATAAGTATTTCCTGGATTTTAAGCCAAAGCACTTATTATTCTGTGATGCCCTTTGCTATGGATGGCCCAAGCTCCTCTACACAGTGTTTTCTTTAGAGAGTGTGAGAAATATTTTTATATCTGTAGTGTCTGATCTGGGCCAGCATCAAAAGAAAGAAGAGGGGCATGTCCTCCCTGCTTTTTTGCTGACATCTCCTCTTAGTTCTGTCATGGTGTAGGAAACTGCACTTGTTCTTGTCCCCACTTCTGAATCAGGTCCAAGAATGGGCCTAGAGGACAGAGACCTGAATTCAACCTGGTGAGAAGACAGAGATTGTTACAGCTGGGTGAGGGGACAGCAGAAATTTGAACAACTGAGAGAGAGAGAGAGAGAGAGGCAAAGGGAAATGGCAGCAAATGAAGACTCGGAATAGGACACAGAGCAAAAGGGTAGCATAAACCAGAGAAATGAAGGGTGAGGGATTGAAGAGTTAGGGATGAGAAGGAAAACAAACCTAGAAAATGAGTGAAGGAGGAAATAGGCTGCCTGGGTAAGCAGAGATTGTAACTTGGAAAAAACACATTTATACTTGCTCAACAAGAATATTTGTACTAAGATGAGAACGTGGGGAGTGGATGTTGCAATGAGTTAAATGAGGAGTACAGCTGTAGAACAAGGTTAAAAAGGAGAGCTGAGTTGGCACCTGTAAACACCTCCCTCAGAGTCCACTAGCTCATTACAGACACATGTCACTCTGCCCCTGCTCTCAGCAGCATCCAGGAAACCCACCAGCTAAATTTTCCATCCCTGATGGTAGGCCATACAACAGAGGAAGGCAATGAACTGCTGCCTGTGGTAATTAGTTGTGGCACTACTACACATAAAGAATTTGCTTCACTGGAGTCAGATGCTCTCACTGCCTTCAGCACACACAGTTCAGCACTAGAGGATGGACCTGCTCTCTTCATTTTTTGCCTTGTTTTTTTCAAAGTGGTGCAAACAAGAGAGGAGAGGGTAGTTTAAATCCATTCCCTGCCTGGGGAACTGAGATGTGAAGGCAATTGTCACCTTTCCCCAGAAAGTCTGAGGTAGAGGGCTACTCTACAAACCTTTACCTTCCAGCAAACAAACCACCACTGATGTCAGGAGACTGTCCAGGTGTCTCCAAAGGTGTTGCCTGGGGACAGCTAGACAGCACCAGCAGCACTCAGAGATCATGTCCATCTGCTTGAATTTCTGCTAGTGGTGCTGACACACCAGAAAATTCTCCTTGCCTTCCAACTCCAGGAAAGAGCATATTTTCCTTATACGCAGAATGACAAGAGACAGAGAGATGGAATCCCTCTTTTTTCATGTTTTTTAATATATTCTTAAAATATATGTGAAGCATGCAAGTATACCTTTCAGAGTACAGCTATCTGGGGAATAGTATTTCTTTTGAAAGAAATGTAATACAAATCCCACTCAGATTGAATATAGAGTGAATTAGAGGAAGTAAATATGAAATTTTACCTAAGTGGGAACTGCAAAATTAAGTGCAGTAGAAAGGAGCATTCCCTCTACTGCATAAAATGGCATTGTCCTGCCTGTAGGCACTACTGCAAGCAGAGAAGTTGCACTGTACTAGAAACAGAGAGGCAAAACCACCAGCAAATCGACACACTTTATGGGATGGTACAAAATTCATCCCTGGCTCATGCAACTTAAGTTTGGTTGAAAACAAATTTGAGTTGCCAGGTATTTGGACATGAGTCTATCAGAGGGAGAGGGATGGCTGCATTGCCCTAGAAAGTTGTTAGGAGCAGGATCCTGGAAATTCAGAGAGAACATAATTTAGCTACACAGTTCCCAATAATTTCAGTTAATTCTCTTATAGGTGCTGATGTGCTCCTCCTCCCCAGTTTCACCCAGAAGAAAAATTTTGGAAGCTGCCTTGTAAGAAGTTATCATAAACAGAGACTTTGTTAGGAATTGCTGACAGTTCCCAGCACAAAAGCCAGTCAAATCCCCAAGATAATTAAATATCACCAGAAATTTAGACTAAGCACAGCCCAGATTTTGGACAGGTGGCCATATAAACAAGCCGGCAGCAAAATCAGTAATGCATCTGGCCTTAATGTTAAACAGCAACGAAGTTAATGCTTCAGTATGATTGGGAGACACCTTTAATAATGAACAGAAATATTTTCCAATTTAATAGTCCATCAGAAAACACATTAAACACTCTAATATAAACTAACAAATTTTTAACTTCTAGTTCCAAAGCCCTGTCCAGCCTGAAAGTTAAACACAAGACTTACCTTACCTCACCTAGAGCAGTACATAACAGCAGCTGCTTTTTCAGACAGGCTCTCTCAGCTTTCCCCCCAGCACATCCAGTTAACACTTTGCAAATATCTGGCTCTTATCTCAACTGAAATATTTCTAGTTTTAAGAAATATATTAAAATACAAGTATAGAAAAATATATAAATGTATATAAAAACATACAGACAGAGAAAAATGCTTGCATGTCCATTACACCAAATAAAGTGAGAGAGTTTCTTTGGGAATAAAAACAAACAGTCCCCATCTGTCCTCCCAAGTGTAGAAATTTTAAAATCCTATGCTAAGAAAAATAAACTGAAAGGCCAAAACTGAGCAGAACCTCCTGCAAAATGTTTCTGTGGCAGAGTATGCCCATTTCTCCTCTGCATGGTCTCCCAAGCACGGATTAACAAACATCAGCAAAGAATCCTCGGCGCTGTAGTCACAGATTTTTTCAGTCAGCATCTAAATATACTCACAACATATTCCCAAATGAAGAAAGGCTGAGATGCTCCTTTTACCTATTATTTTGTCTCCTGCAAACAGTGAACACGGCTCTAAAGATAACCACATCTCTGATAAAAATTACACCAGAATTACTGAAATATTGAGAGGTGGAGATTGTGGATGACTGGTGTTTCAGGATTAGGTATTTCATAGCAAGTATCTCCTTAGGGTGGTAGCACACTTTGTCCCGTGTTTGGCCAGCCAGTGGATTAGGGAGGAAGTCTCTCTTGCAGATCACTGTACGCTTTGAAAAGGCAACACTTAAACTGCTTGCCCATTACTTACTGATAAACACATGTGGTGATAGCTGGAGACATGCACGGGTTCAGGCATAAAATACATCATCACCCTTGCTAACAAAAGAGTGAAGAGAACTACATTTTGCTCGCCCATCCCAGAGAAGCAGTAAATAATCTCTTTAACCAAGCAGAAGAGCCGCATGAGCTTATTTACCTGTTTCGTTGTCTCCGGGCGGTGCATGACAATAGCAGCACTCCATGAAGATAACGTAGTTCAACACATTGAAGAACAGACCTGAAACCCCAATAATGAGGACGAGCAGCGCTTTCTCAGTCTTCTGAGGGTTGATAAACCTCTTGATGGCCTCCACAAAGATGCTGAACATCAGCGCGGTGGCAAAAACGGAGTTGCCGAAAGCCCCCAGCACGTCTGCGCGGCTGAAGCCGAAGGTGCTGTCCTTGTGCCACCTGACGCGGCTGAACCTGACGCCGAACAGCCCGATGATCATGGAGATCAGGTGGGAGAGAACAGCAAAGGCATCTGAGGCCAAGGAGAGAGAATTGCCCACGTAGGCCACCGAGATCTCAACGGCGAAAATGGCGAGGCTGACCACGCACATGAGGATGAGGCGGCTGCTGCGGCCCGAGTAGCGGCCCATTCCTGCGGCTCCCCGCCCCTCGCTCCCGGGCTCTGCCGAGACAGAGCTGTGCCAGGAGCAGCTCCCTGCCTGCGATCCTGCCCTCCACCTGTCAGTGCTGCTCACATGTGGGAGCCACTTTTATAGGAAGCAGTAAAACAATAAATCAGTTTAAAGGGCAGTTCAGCGAGACTTGTCATGTGAAGACACCCTGAGGGCTCCAGTCCTGCAGGTGTCCCACCCTCAGAAGGCTTTTTTTTTTTCCTTCAAAACCAAAAATAAGCTGAGGAAGTCTACTGGGAGCACCAGCACTTGCTACTCTACTCAGTGTCAGTGTCCTGAAAAGCTGAATAAGGCCCAGACAGGAGAGCATAAGAAGGTGGTTCAGAATCGTAAGTGGTTAGAAAAGGCCCCTCTTTTGCTAAAATTCTCCCCTCATGCCTGTTCCTGCCATTTCTGTTGCCAGTAATTTTAGTTCTGAAAAAATCCTACTATGCACCTGTGGAAGAAGACATTTGAAATCCCTGTTGGGTGGACATTATTTTTAAGAACACAATGAACATGAACTGCTTGTGAGAGTCACTGAAGATATTGTCCATAGAACAAGCTTCAAAAACAACTGAATTGATCTTCCATTTTAGCAACCCAACAAAACAACTATACAACTTCTTGTACTTTTGGCACATTTTAACATTGCTTGTGGAAATGGAGAAGATCTGAAAGCCATTTTCTAAACAAACAGCCAGTAGACATAGAAGATGTTTATTTCCCACTTTGAGAACCCTAACTCTCTCAAAATCTCAAAGTAATTCTTACATGCTTGCATGGAAAAGTCAGAGTTGGGGAAAGCACAACCAGAAGTTCAAGCTGTTGAAGTCCTAGTTTGTACTTTGTGCCATTTCTGTAAAAAGGTCCTGAAGCAGTAACATTTTTTGTCAGTCACTGCAGTACCTGTTGAGATCTGAGTGTCCCCATAGTTACCACACACTCACAAAGTGCTGCTAGCAGCACACCAGGCAGTATGGGCCATAAGACCACGTGTCTTCCTTGAAAAGTTTTATCAGAAAGCTTTTTATTTAAAACGCCCATCTGTGTACGTATATGCACACAGTAAGTTATGAGATAGGATGGAAGGAAATTACATGAATTACATGCAGTACAGCCATGGAAAGATAAGATAATATTGATAACCTGAGCTGACCAATTGTCCCTGCTGGCCTTAGGCTTCCCAAAGTGAATTAACTTCAGGTTAAAAACAAACACCCACCCCCACTCTTCATCTGGATTTTTGCTCACAGGGTTTCAACAGCCAAAATATTTACGTTTAAAGTCCAGTTTGTTAGAAGCCTTGCCTGCCAACATACATAATCTTTAACATTTGGTCATTTGCCTACCTACACACTGCAATTGCAACTCGAGGGTTCCCCTCCTCCTGCCATTTTAAAAACACCATTAGTTCTGGAAGGGTGGATTACTAGAAATAATTACATCATTGAAAACTGGTACTTACTTGTCTTCATCTTCTCACATCTGTGTTACCAGTTCTATCACAGCTATTTCTATGATATTTGTTTTCCTTCTTGCATTAAAGTGATTTTTAACCACTTATTTTATGACCTGAACTACAGAGCATGAAATATGAGAAATTTTTTCCAGCTATTCTCCTTTTAGTGGGTACACAGCAAGGTCAAACTTTAGCACTCTCAAAAGTCCTGCCTTGCACAAGGTTGTAATCACCAAAACAAGGTCTAAATGAAGCAGAGCTAAAATGTTCACCTGTGCTCTATCTCCAATAAGGAGCTGCTAGCATCATGTTAAGGCAGTTCCCTTACATCCCCCTTACAATTTAACCCAAATTTTTCAGCATACAAGAACTAAAGAACACCAGGAAGTTTGCAATCCTATTATAAACATAAACACATATGGTTATCTAAACAACAGCAGTGTATTATTCCAGTTCATATACCTGTTTTTCTAACAGACAGAATGACAGAATCTAGTCAGGGTCTGAAGGTATTTTTCTGTACTGCTTCACAGATAGCTCAGATTGTGCTTTTGGCAAAAGGATACTTGACATGGATGTTATGTCTCCCAGGCAAACGTTGGCCTTTCTGTGGAAGATCATCACAGGGAGGCCTACGTGTGAGGCATCAACATTTCAGACCCTTCAAGCCTTACTACGAGCAGGAAGAAATATGATCAGGAAAAGTAAGAGGGGGAAAAAAAAAAGGCTGGCCTTCTGTGAAATTTGTCTTCAAACAAACCCATTTGTAGGCTCAGAACAACTCATTTTTAAGAACTGTGTGTCAACATGTTTACTCATGGATTTGATCCAGTCAACTGATTGAGGGTTGGCTGTTTGTTCAAACCCATAAGGTCAGAGGCTGAGTTTAGTTTTGCCTTTCCTTTGATCTGAGTTACTAACAGCTTCCACATCTCATTTTTAAAATGTGGCTGTTGCAGAGAATTTCAATGGGAGCTTAGAGTGCTCATCTATTCTTAAAAATCTGGTTTGCTCCACCAAAAAATCTGGGCACATTCCTGCCTCTTATGCCTGAGGACATTGAAGCTATTGGTTGCTGCTTTTCTCTTTCCCCAGCACCAGAGAGGTGCCATGGCCAATCCCTCTCCAGGCTACTCTTAGTCACCCACCATTTCAGGCTGTGAAAACATCACTCTGGTGTTATTACTCACCCTCTTTCTCAAAGCATAATCCCAGCCACCATTAGAGGCAGCACACAAGGATAGAGAGACCTCAGGGCCACTCATCTGGTTTGTCAACTAAATCCAAAGATAAATGCAGGCACAGACACATCCTTCCCTAAATCATCTGCTCTTTACTACACCTGACAAAATATCTAGACAAATTGCAAGATAGATGATTTTAAGATGCAACTGAAGCAAACCCTTCAGGACTAACTATAATCCAGATAATATTACAGAGAATTTCCAAGTTCTAAGCTGATCTGAAATATTTAATAATTTTTGCACTTTTCTGTGGAAAAACTGGGGCACTATCACAAGGCACATGATCCTAAACTGGGCAGGCCAGGTTCAAATTTTAATATTCAAAACTTTGTAGGAAGGCTGGCCACAGGAATCTGGGCAAAAGCAAACATTCTGCATGCCTTTGAAAAGAAGAGAAGATCTGGCAATAGCACTCTAAGTCTCCTGTATGCTTAAAACTATGGCTGATATATAAAACCAGGTTTTTGGAAACAGGCAGGCATGTAGTGTTGTCCCAGGAAGAGTCTGGGGAGGTCTTACTGGTCCAACTTTTTAATTGCCAAGTTTCCACTATACTCTTTTCAGGGGAAGGTGTTCATGTAGACAGCCTTCAAACATAGAGGCAAAAAAAAGTAATAAATCAAGTGTGTGTCATCCAAACACTGTTTTGTGCCAGGGCCACCTCTTGTTTTTTTAAGCCAATCTTGTGCTCAGAGTGGTAATGCTATTTTTTAAATGATTTTGCAACTCTGTAACATCCAGCCTCCTCTGCTAGAGCCACACTTCGTAGGAAAATCAAAAAAGGTTTTATGAAACATGCTGTAGATATAATCACAGGCTAAAATTTCTAGCACTGAATTTAACTCTCTTCAGGTTGCCTTTGCATTACTCATTGCAGTATCACTGTCAGACAGCCTATAAGGCCAGTTTGTAAAAAAAGAAAAACTGAGCTTTGCAAAATATCTGCAAGAAATGGCTGCCACCTGCATCTTGCTACAACGTGGCATCTAATCTTTCAAACTTGCTTTACAAGGGGGTGAGAATCTGGGAGGCGATTCCATCTACCTCTGCTCTTGTGAGACCCCACCTGGAGTGCTGTGGTCAGCTCCATGATCCTCAGCACAACACAGACATGCACCTGCTGGAGACAGTCCAGAGAAGGGTGACAAAGAAGTTCAGATGGCTGGAGCACCTCTCCTGTGCAGACAGGCTGAGAGTTGGGGTTGCTCAGCCTGGAGCAGAGAAGGCTTCAGGGAGACCTCAGAGCACCTCCCAGTACCTAAACGAGCCTGGGAGAAAGCTGGAGAGGGACTTACAAGGGCAGGTAGTGATAGGACAAGGGGCAATGCCTTTCAATTGAAAGAGGGCAGGCTCAGGTGAGATACTAGGAAGAAACTCTTGACTGTGATTGTGGTGAGGCACTGACACAGGTTGTCCAGGGAAGTCGTGGATGCTCCCATGCCTGGAAGTGTTCAAGGACAGGCTGGATGGGGCTCTGAGAAACCTGGTCTAGTGGAAGGTGTCCCTGTCACAGCAAGGGAGTTGGAACGAGATGATCTTTAAGGTCTCTTCCAAACCTTCCAAGCCATTCTATGATTTTATGTTTTTATGAAAATATTCTTTGAAAGAAAGGAATTTCCCTTAATTTTTATGAAAATATTCCCTGGCTTCAGAGGGTAGTTTTCTAGAGGTAGTAATTACTATACCTACAGGTTAGTTAGCAGCAAGTCTCTGCTGAAAAATTTGCAGGTCAAATTAAAAGCAGATGTTTTATCTAGAAAGCAGATGTCACCACGCTGAACTGTACTGTAGTTTTTATGACATTCTCTCCAACCTTTCAGGCATTTTCTCAATATACAAGGAAATACATGCACCAAACCAGAAAAAATGACATGAGCAAAGGATACCTACCTATTCCTCCCCACTGAGCAACCCATAAAAAGCCCACCACAGCATGTTACAGCTCACAATACTTCTTTATTATTGGAGATGTTTACAGAAAAGTCTGTGAATTACTGCTAGCCTAAGACTGACCATTGGAGAGCTGGATTATGGTTTATGGCTTTGTCTTTGAATTATTTAAAAAGTCACAAAACCGATTGAAGTTTAAGGGGCTATTTCAGTCTTATTAAAAAAAGTTCAATTCACAGATAAAGGAGAAGGTTCTTTCACTAGTGATTTAGTAACTACGACCAAAGAGGGTGTAGAACTTGGCAGGGTTTTTGCCACACACACATCTTGCTCCAGGCTGGAGTTCACAGAGAGGCTGGAAAGGTATGCAGAGGCTTTTTGCTCCCATGGATGGGGCACCAGGCTCAAGA
>VZTR01021642.1:357380-407032 GCA_013400775.1 Chaetops frenatus | reverse complement strand
ATAAGAACTGGTGGAACTGTTAGTTTTAAGACAGTGCAGAACACAATTCTTAATCCATAGAACCAATGAAAAGGGAGACTACTTTCTAGGAATAAAATTATTGTTAACTTTATAAAAAATTCCCATTTCCTCAGGACCAATGAGTTGTGAGAGAACAGCAGAAGTCCTGATTCCTGCTTTATAGATGAGTTATTGTTATGGTTTACTGTTCAGTTTTTATAACATTTTTGTGAACAACAGCAGTTGGTAGTGATGCTTAGCACTTTTATACATGATCAGGCTTATCTGCACTTACGAGGAAGAAAAGGAAACGAATTATTATCATCACAACTGAAATTTCTTTAATTTATACCTGAAGTGCAGTGTGCACATTTGGTGCTTTCATGGAGACTCAGTCCTTCAGGAGGAGAGAGAGCAAAATTATTTGAAGAAGCTGGAAATGTTTTAGAGCAAAATGCTTAGAATATATGTAGTTTAAGAAGCAAATAGCTGTATCTGTTAGTAAGAAAAGCCAGTTTAATGGAAACAAAAGTATTTTATGAAAGTGTTTTAGCTTGTACTATAATACAGCAGAACATGTTGTTATGCTTATTACCTTTACAAAAATTTTAAATGTCAGTTTACAGGACAAGAATTTTTAGGATCACCAGAATAGCTGGTATTAGAATTAGTATATAAATTAAGTCTAAGTCTTACCTTCACTGAATTGTGCTGCCAGTCACATGGTAAAAGAGGATTTTTGGTTAGATAATAGCACAGTTAATCAGTTGTAAAACTTAGTAGTGCTATGTGAAACCCTTTCATTCTTTCAACCCCTCCCAGAAAATGTCTGGTAATTTCATACAGCAGACCAAAAGCAAATATGCAGAATGGTTTTTCTAAAGCCAGCTGGCCAACTTTCTAGCTTAGCATACTGCTCATAAGAATTATTAAATCATACAATTAAGCAGCTAATGTTTTTATCCCAAAGGATTTTTTTAGTTTGCTGTATGGCTCTTCCTCTCTATCCATCTCAGGTGTTAGAGGACACATTTTCCTGATTTTATCTGTAGTCAGAGTAATTGTCCCATGAAGGAAGACATGCAGGAAATTACAAATGTGCAGAGGATTTTGTAAAATACTTTATCTGAATTTCAGCATCTCTTCTTGTAAATTCTTATAGGCTCATGAGATCTGCTACTCCGTGCTGTGTCTCTTCTCTTATGTGGCTGCAATTCGTGGAAAAGAGGCAGAAAACAAAAGCAAACCACCTCGACCAGTTTCTAGTTGATCATGATACTTGGAAATATCTACCCTTTGGCACACTGTTTTGCAGTACTCCCAGTTTTACTGCAGTTACTGGAGCTTACTTTCTGTCTGAGAACTTGATTATTTATGTATGACCTTGCAAGTCTTTCCCCATAGAAAAACCTGAGCCTTCCCTGTTCAGTCTCCTTCTGAGTTCATCCTTAATGGAGTTTTTAAATGAGCTTTTAATCAGACAGTTTTGAGCATCTGCATCCAGCTGTGAGTGACTTACTCTGGACATTCCTTTGAAATTCCTATTTTGTTAAGATGACTAACAGCTTGAGTTTGGTTGTTTTTTGTTCTAGTGGTACTTGTTACAATTTAATCACTTTACAACTGCAGGCCTCTGCTTTCAGATTCTCTGTTAGGTGCACAGTGGAAGCAGCCTGGTCCTGTGTGTTGTTTCAATGTTGTGTTTTTGTTGTTTTCCTTCTGTGTTGTTCATTTTAATTACCAACATGGAGTTCCTATCATATAGTTTTAGAGTCCCTTTTGGTAGAGGTGAACAATTTAGCTGTCATAGTTTTAAAATATGTGACAGTTGAAGTTTGGTTATATAGTTGGTCCATCTGTGGAGATGACTGCTTCTCAAGTGGAGAGAGAAACTTTGAGGGGAGTATAGTGTAAAAAACCTCAGCCATTCATAGGTTCTGTGGATTTTCAAATTGGAGTTGAGGAAACATTTGTAGCTACCCCAGCAGTAGAGTCAACAGATGCAAATAAACACTTCCTAAAGCAGTTAAGCACAGGGATTAGAAAATGAATAAGGCAGTGTAAAACTTGGAAACATTATTGGCAGAAGCACAGAACAGAATTCTGCAGAACATGCTCAGAAGCCCAGAGGATTTTGCTGTCTCCAAATTTTTTAAACTATTAATTTTTTTTTTTTTTGGTTCAATCTGTACCTGTATATGAAGGGATCCTGAAAATACTGTGTTTATGTATAATGAAACTCATGTAGTTAAAACTATCCATCACATTCCTTATTTTTAATAGGCTGGATATGAATGGGTTTTTTTGCATCCTGTTTTTGTTCTTGAACTGTACTGCACTTGTCTGGAAAGCTCTTAGGATGCTGGAAGGTGAGACTGTTTAGAAAAAATAATGTTACATGTAAAATACCAGGAAAAATTGCTCTGATACAAACAGATGTATTGTATGTTTTGACATAGAATTCTGACTAAATGCACCCGGAAATAACCCTGTTTTGGCTTGGTCAGGGTATCTACCATTTTAAATGGAATATACTAGTATGGGTGAGGATGATGTAAATATTATAGTATCACATCTATTTATAGAAACTGTACAGCTCTCTGAATGTGAAAATAAAATGTCATTCAACCAGCAACTAGTTTTCATCCTCTTGTGCTTTTCTGTCATTTGTTATTCTGAAACAAATGTAATTATATACAAAATACACCATACACATACATGAAATAGTGGGAAAGAGAAGGCTCTAAATGGACAATCTAAATTTCTTTCCACGTAAGCGGTTTTAAATAATTTGTTTTTTGTTTTTTTTTCTTCTAACACATCTGAGTTGTTTGTCTTTAAAACAAAAGTGCGTGAAAAACGTGAATAGGGAAAACAGACATATCTGAAATATGGAAATTTTTTTTGCATGCTTGAAAGTAGAAGTGGTATGAAAAGGATTTTTCATCCTTTCCTAACATAAGAACAAAACTGAAATTGGCGAATAATGAAATTAGCCTGGTTTGAATTTATTTTCTTTCTTTTGTCTTCTGAGACCATACATTTTCTTATAGCTATATCTGAATTTTTAGCAATTTACGTTTTCTGCATACTACTGTATTTCAAGTACATTTAAGACTGAGATTTTTTTATTTAAGACTGAGAGCACTTTGGTCTACAGCAGAAGTTCCATTTATGTGATGCTGGGTCCCACTGAGGTAGACAATTTCAATTTTTAGATTGTAATTATGTTACTAGGCCTATTAACATAATCAAACAACTTAAAATTAGAGAGGGAAGATTATTAAATGCACGTCATTTACTATATACAGCTCCTTTTTAAGTTACATAAGCTGCTGTTTGCTGTAGGCTGATGAGAAACTTCAGTGCAGAATAAGACTTTTAAATGACCTGATAATAAAAATGGCCCTCTATCCCTTTTGAATTTGCTTTGAAGAACAAGTGTGGCTAAATATAGTGCTTGCTGTTCCGTGGCTGGGATAAACCAGTAGCAAGCTCAGCAACTGCACTGACACTGGGCTGCTGCTCTTTAGGTGAGACTTGGCTTCAAAACTGCAGACATTTTTGAAGTCTGTAAAATCTTTCTCGCACTCGATGTTAGGGGTGTAGCATATTCATCTGAGCCGAAGGTGTGCTCTGCAGTTTCTACCTGTAAGTGCCCAGTGCTGCACTCTGGATACCGAATGCAAATGCAAATGCAAGTTGGATTTTAAATTGGTTCAAAGGCATAAATCTTTTGGAATACAGTCTTCCATCCTTTCCACTCCATCACTCTGAACCACTGAGAGGTAGATAAACTTTATTTTGGAAGAAAAACATAGTTGAAGTGGTTTGCAAGTGTTTTGAGTTACTTTCCGGTCATTTTGATGTTTAGGTAAAAATTCCTTGGCAAAAGGTAAGAACTTAGAGGCCTCTAAACCTTCCAGAACCAAATGGAAGACTAACTGAGACTAATTGAGAGCTATAAATCATGCTAGAATTTTCTTAACACAAAAAGAATCATTCCTAAGTTTTTACCACTAGGTGGAGCCTGTATCTTAGCTTTCAAAGTTGCAACCTTTTTATTTTAACGCTTGTGTTATTTCCAAGGCACTTATACAAACGTGACAAAGAACATAAATTTGCCTTAAAACTTCCTTATGGCTGAACAGGTTTCTTTTTCTGCTACAGTTTCTTGTTTGTGGAAGTTGATTTTCAAAATGATGGTTATTAAGTGTTCTCTGTAAACACTGGAATTTGTGAGTAGTCTTCCTGGAAGTTTTCAAATTGGAACCTAATTTACTAATTTATCTGTACTCTGGTTACCAGATTTTCATTGTGATGTTCCAAAAATGCACTTGTTTTATTTGTGAATGTAGTGTCCACTTCTAATACAAATGGGATCCACATTTAAAGGTTAAAAGTTTAAGCATCAGTGGGTGTCATGACACTGGTACTTACTAAGTGATATTTATTAAAGATTATCTGGAGAAAAGGCTTTTTGAAGGTCTATTGAAGGAAAGAGTTCGTTACTTTAAGAAAACTGTTGTAAACATTTTCTACACTCCGATTCCTAGCTTTGGATAATCCCCACCATCCTACTGTAACACTTTCAGGATAGCAGAGCAAGATAAAATGTTTGTCTGGGTATTGAAAAGTTAAATTGCTAGTAAATAAAAGTCATTAGAATTGCAATTTCAACTAAAGTTCTAGCTTAGTAATCAAAATGGATGGGAAAACTGGCTGTGATTATAAGCTTTAGGAACCTTTGTGTAGCAAAACTATTGAAGATATTTCTAGAATGATGCTGCTTATGCCAGAAGATGGCTTTTGGCTCACAGAGTCTGTTTCTAATAAGGACGTGGTTGCCTGCAATGGGAGCAAATCAGCTGCTTGCCCCAGTGTCAACCATAGGCTCCTGTTATCACTGAATTCAGAATTAGGCAGAAAATAGAAGCTAAGCTTCTTGCAAAGAGTAATATTTACATCCCAGTTCCCCTTGATTGCCAAAGGGATGAAAGTCAGATGATGTTGCCTCTGAGGCAAGATCTTCCTTCTGGGAAAAAAATGGTTTCTGCTTAACTCTCACTCCAGTGGTGTTTACAAACTTCAGGTCACTGCTCTTAGACAAGCCAGGTGTTGATGAAACAAAATATTTCTGAGCTCCAGAAGAAGTGGGAATTGGGACCAAGAAGCAGCAGCTTTGTGCAAGGGATCTTGCCATACAAAAGGCAGTGCCAAAGAGCTTCTTGCTGTTCAGAAGTCACAATTCAGCCAGAGGCATCTGCTTGTCACAAGGGCAGGACACTCCCAGGCAGCTGAGTGGTGACTTTGCCTGTGCTGGTGGTGAAGGCTTCGCACAGAGCCCTACCTTGTGACTTTGGAAGGCATTCAGTGTGAGCAACAAGAATTTTGAGATTCTGCAGCCATTTCTGGTGTGGCCATTTCACTGAAATAGTAGAAATGTGATGAAGCTTTTAGATAACAGTTTGTATGTGACCCCTCTTTTGTGTCTAAGATTTAAAAGCTTGATGTTGGTGACAAGGGAGATTTATGTGCAGCTGAGTACACACCAGACTTAGAGAAGACTCTTTCAGGCATGTGCTGTACTCAGATATGATAAAAATGAACTCAATATTTATATCAAAGTTAGTAAAATTGTAAGTTAACTTTCTGTTTACAGGTGTACAAAGTTTTGAAACTTCTGCAACATAGTAGTTCTAGCATTGATTGCTTTTGTTTTAAAGCATCAGTCCAACAAAGAAACATACATATGTCAGCCAAGGGCAAACAGTCCTGCTTCTATTTGCAACAGTTACTATAGTGAAAAATGTGGTTTAGGAACCTACAAAGAAATAGAAATCCCCATCTCCCAAAATAGCTCTATATAAAAATGAACAAATGGTGTCAGGAAAAACACCAGTAAAACGAAATAGTTGCTTTCTTCTAGTATGTGAAAACTCTGGTTCTATATTTTCATACTTTCCACTAGTTTTTGCCTTTTCAGTTTCTCATATTAACTCCAGTGAGTATCAGTCTACCCGTAGTGCTCTGGATATCAAAGCACTCTCCTTTTTTTACACATCACCCTGCTTGGATTCCTTGCTGTTTCCTCACACACCCTTGTCCTACACTCTCTTTAGCCAGTCAGGTTCAGCTCTGCACCTCAATTTCCTATCAGATCATCTGTATGCTCTTGCAGGTTTTTCATACATCCTTCTTGCCTCTGTGGCCATCATCATCTCCCAGCCTCTTTGCCCAGTCAGTTCAGATTTATGCTCTTCCTGCTCACCTGCTCAACCAGTCTCTGTCCCTTTCCAGCTTTCTGTCATAGTCTCTCATTCCTCTCTCCTGTTCTTACCAAATGCTCTGTCATCTTTCATTCTCAGCCTTATTTCACGCTTACTCCTCTTGCATTTAAATCAAGTTATTTTTGTCGGAGTGCTGAAGAGTGCTATAGAGGGAAGGGAAAAGGTTTACAGTCCTAGTGCTGCTCTTCTGTGATAGCTTCCAGCAGCAGCTCTTCCCTACACTCCTTGTTAGAATTGGCTCAACCATTTAATCTGATATTAAAAATAAATAAATTTGTCTAATTGTAACCTAACATATTTCATAAGTTGTTAAAGTTTTTCAGTACTGTAGGAAACAAAAATCATAAAAGCGAGTACCATGCTTTGTAAATACACAATCCTGTTATCCCCCCTTATACGAGTGAGGAAGAACAAGTCCCATTTTCAGGTAGAAATTTTTGAGGACTTTCCTATGTTCAAAATCTGCTATACTTGGGGGTTTCTTTTCAGGCAGCATATGCAATGAACTAAGCTACGAAGCAGAAGGGAAGCTTGGATTTTTTGGCCTTTTTTTTTCCTGGGTATATGAAAACCGTAAGTAAATAACAAAAGTGTATTTAAGAGTTATATTGATACTTCATTTTTTTGTGATCATAATTTCCTGGAATAGATCTGGATTGCTGAGGCAATTATTAGTATTATTAGCATTATGACAGATAACCAAGGAAATGCAACCTTACTGAAGGTTAAATTGTATTCATCCAAAATCTGGGTTCATGTATTTGGGTTCCACAATTTATACTTCCAAACAAAACTGTGGCAACTATGTATGATATTGTTTATGTTTGCTAAATAAATTATAAAGAACACAAAATCATGTTCAGACTATTATCCATGGTTAAGAAGAAAAAGGGAGCACACTTACTACTTATTTTTATTTCACACTGGTATATCCACTGATATTTTATATGTTTTATTTTAGTAATTTTTAGATTATTTGACTTTGGTACAGCTATCCTAATACACAATTATGACTGAAATGTGTTCATAACTATGACAGTTATCTGGGTTGCTTATTATCAACATTTCACTCTGGCACAGAAAGCAGATGCTTGACTATTTTTTCCATTTCTGGACCTAATATGTGAGGCTGTTCTTATCTGTTTCTTTTAAACTTTCACCAGTTCAAGCTGTTTAGGATGTGTTGCTTGTGCAGACTGCTGTGGGGACCCTGCTCAATGACAAGTAAAGGATATCTCTATGACAGTTTTTGTTTCCCTAATGTAGAGCTCTCTTCTTGGGAAGCACTTGAAAGGTATCAGTGGGGCTATTTTTAATCTCAGCAGACTGTTCTTATAAAATTCATTTGTAAGGAGACAGGAACAGCTTGTAGTTCTAAACCTGCTCTGAGATGATATGTTAGTGACAAGCTTCTCTCCTAAATACATATAAGGATTTTGTTTCAAAGGAATTCTGTGATCAAAGCAACATCAATGACTTTGTTCTGACTTCCAGAAAAGTCTTTTCTCTTGCTGCTGTCATTTGAATAGCCATTGTATGATTAAATCAAGGAAAAACTTCTACCAACTAATATTTTCTTGTATTTTCATTTTTTCTACTCAATTGTTGATCTCTCTTGAAATACCTAGAACAATAATCCTTTCTCATAAGGAATGAAACCTGCAGGTGAGATGTACTGAGACTATCTTTAAATGTCTGGCATGCCCTACATTGAAAAGTTTTTTAATATATAGGAGCCTCTTGATCTCTCACTGTAATTTTCAATGAGTAGAACTGAATTTTTATATATCATTTGATATAATAAGCCTAGAAAAACCTGAAAAAGTTGGTAAAGATAACTGTTCCCTCTTAGAGGAAAAGGAAGATAATCTCAAGACAGATGAGGCACTTTCCATAAACATTCTTTTGGGTCAATTTGAACTCAATTTAATTTGCATTTCACCCCACTATATCACGTAAGTATTGTACCTTAAACAGCAAAGCTGCTTAAGAATAATGGAATCATGGAACGGTTTGGGTTGGAAGGGACCTTTGAAGGTCATCTGGATCACCTAGGTCATCGTCTGTATCATCTGCTTGTGCTAAAATCAGGTCATGAATTGGCTGAAGTGATAATCTAAGCCAAAACAATCCATCAAAGACAAGGTTTAGAATTTAAAGCTACTAAGGAAAGCGGGCTTTTTCCAAACATGATACTGAATGCAAGTAGTTTTCTCTATTTTACACTGATTTCTGCCTAACAGTAGAGCAATCTTCCAAGCAATGGTTTAATAGCAAATACGTGAATGTGTGAAAATTTAGGACTCCTGGATTTTAAAATACGTCTATCTGCATAGCTGCTAGAGCACTGTCAGTTATAAGCATTGAGTGATGTAATTCACCATAACTTGGATAGCTAAATAAAATGCCTTAGTACCTAATTGATGATAACATTCATTAATAGAAACCTAGCTTCTTATTACATAGGTTACCCTTCCTTAGACACACAAGTATTCACCAAGTATAAAAACTATATTAGGATGCCAATATATTGGCACCCTTTCTGCAAGAATAGCTTTAGTACTAGAGCATATACTTGGATTTACAGGGACTTGTGAATGAAATACTCCTGACATTTTTATTAACCAGCCAGAAAAGTAAGGCTCAGGAAAGAAACAACATTATTCTGCACCTGTTACCACAGATATGCCTGCTAGTTTTAAAGTAATAGTCATGGATCTATGGTAGCAGAATACAGAATTGGCTGCAACCTGAGAAGCTCTGACAAACACTCACTGTTTGGACATAACTGTAATTTCCTTCTTTAGCTTCAACTGATCCACTTCTTATTTGTTAATGGGAAAAAATAATTATCTCCATCAGTGACCATCAGTTAACTCCCACACAGCCTTTAGCAGCTTCTGTATAAACCCACGGAAGAGGAAAAGGAGTAAAGCCAGCAGCTTTACCTTAATCCACTATACTCACACCACAATTTGAAGAGATTTTCTTCAGGCCTTGCAGCCCTGAGCAATAATCTCTCAGAGCAAGGGCTGACAAGTGGGTGGGGGAGCTCCTGGCACTGGAGGGGGGAGCTGGTGCTGCAGCTGGATACAGTTCTTTGGCCCTATTCATTTTTATTTTAAGAAGTAATGGTCAACCATTAACTCATTTTGCTGTTATTATTTGCTCATAGCATAATGGTCAGGATTGGAGGACTAAGGTAATCTCAAGGAAACAAGGCACTCAGATAAGGCTTGTTTGCATTTGACAGTTTAATTCCAGCCGGTGGCTTTTATGAAGAGCATTACATGAAGCTTCCCATTGCCAGGAGTAAGCAAATACTGTTTACTTATTTACACAACAATGCTGCAAACACGAATGGAACAAAAGAATTGATGCTGTGGTGTGAAATGTGTGCTGTCCTAGGCCAAAGTGTCAGCAGAGGGGTTTTTTTGGCAGGTAGTGCTAGCCTGAGAAAACTGGACTAGTATGGATACTGGAAGTGCTTTTTCTTGGCATAACATTTTAGAGTTGATGTTTCTTAGCTCAAGTGAAGCACTGGGCTTTAGTAATGCCCTGCAACACCTCTGTTCTTCAGATAAGTCTTACATATATTAATTCAAATCATCCAAGTATCTCCATCTGGCATATAGTTCATAGTCCAAAGGAAAGGCAACACTGAACGGGCACCCAGCAGCCTGAATTGATAGGATTTAAATGGAAATTGTGGAAGCATCAAAGGTTACAATCAGTTCCAAGTGGATTGAAGAAAACCAGCCTGAAGCGGTTACATTTGTCTAAGTTAACATGTTCTTTTCACATGGAAGGGTCTTTTTACTTGAGCAATAACAGACTTTTTTGTCTTGGTGGGGAAAACTACAGGAAGGACTTCAGTAGGACTGCTGTTTTTGAAGGGAACTGCTGTCAGCTGTGAAAGGCACTTAATGTGCTAAGAGAAAACGCTGCTAGGTAGGAATTGTAAAACTTTATGACCTGTGTTAATTTTTTTCTTTTACTATTGAACTTACCTTGCACACTTCTAACAGTACTTAACAACTACAAGGTAAGAATGTTCACCATGACATTTAGAGATAAGGCCATCTAGTTTTACATCAGAGGAGATGTCACCCAGGAAATGATGGTGTAAACTGTCTTTCATCATGTAGTCTTTCAGGTGTGATGGGGGAAAAAGTGGGAGAAACTTTGTTGTTCTTAACCGGGCAGGTTTGGAAGAAGCTTCTCAGTGCATGTGGTTTTAATCAGATTGGGATGAAGGTTATTTACTTAATAATTTATTTACAACTGTTAACCTGGAATAAGTTTGCTTTGGTTTTAGAGGGTATCCTTTTTTGTTCTACTATCATAATGAAATAATCAAAATACACATCTCATGACCATCGGTGCTTTTATTATGAAGATGCATTTGCTTGTTTAATTCAACTAACATGCTGTGTCAGACATGCTTTCCCATCCCGAGGGACATGTTGGAGGCAGGGGAGGAGTATTACTTCAGTTCCTTTGAGTAGATTCTTCCAAAAGGCAATGCTGCCTGGATTAATATCATCTTCCCACTGTCTCTTGTACTGTGATCATTAAAAAGTACTTTCCAGCCAGGAACTATCAACTGCTGCAGGTCTGGAAAAAAACTACCCCAAATACTCTTCAGACTTGTAGGTGAGAAGCTAGAAATGCTATTATGTCATTTGCTTAGACAAAATCATCTGCAAAACTGCTTACATATCACTCATAGCCTTTCACAAACCTTCAGTCAGAGTTATGACAGTAAGTTTATTACACTCATTACAAGCTTCTGCTTTAAATTTTTTTATTGATGTGCAAATCATCTTCTTTGCTAGAATTTTCACTGTTTCATCTCACATGCAAAATTATCCTGGTAGATTCCTGTGATGTCTCTGATTGGTAGCAAAAACCATGTAATAACTGGAATTCTATGCTGATGACTTTTTAAAAGCTAGAAAACAAGTAGTGAGTAATTATCAGAGCAATTATTTTCTATAAAAAGCAGAACAGTAGCCATAGCCAGTGGTTCCCAAATGGTGTGTTTTGGATACAGTTCTGCTTGAGAGCACAGCAGTGGATATTTCAAGCACTCACTGACAGTAAAAACAGTAGGAATGAAATTTATGTTCTGTTGTGCAGAGATGAGTATAATGATTTAATACTGTAAATAATAGCTTACTGTTTCATTATTCTGACCTACTTTTTTCTTATGAAGAATGTCAGAGTTCTGCAAAGAAAAAATTGAGTGAACTTTTGAATTGGGGAATTTATGCTTGTTTCAGACATTAGGAAAGGACTAGGGGATTTTTTCATTTTTATGTAAGTTTACTATTCGATTTTTAATATGTATTTTATATATGCAATGGGGGGAAAGTTTTATCTTGATTTCTTTCAATTTCTTCATGTGGAGATGAGGGCAATCTAACTACAACAGATATATGAGAAGAGGAAATACAGTCTGAAAACAGACCGAGTAAGCAGGATGTTACAAGACACTGCTGCCTCCTTGTACATGTGTATTAAGAGACTTCTGAGATGAGCAGGACTCCTAAATGAGCAGAAATTACGTTTCATTAATTTCTTCACTTTTCATCTTTTCAAGTTCCATTCTAATGCTGAGAAAGAGAATGGGAAGAAGGATTTATTGTCAAATATATTACCTGATTGCTGTTATACTACTTCATTCTTTTAAAGTCTAAAATGTACATTACACTTCTAAATGCATTTAAATATTAATGATGCTTTCTTTTTAGAAGCAAGATTATTGATATTAGTTAGCCCTACTTTAATAAATAACAGTCTCTTAGAGAGAGTGCTTGTAGTGAGATAAGAAAAAAATGACAATATTCTGGTATTCTTACAGATTTTTACACTGACACAGTGTATTCAGGATAGAGAGCCATGAAATACCGACCGTTGAAAAAAACAAACAGAAATCAAAACAAATACACTTACCCCACCAACATTATAAACATTCTAAAGTCTCTACCATGAATATCTAATGGTTGTTTATTCATATATCTGACCAAACAGCCATTGCTCCTTTATGCAGCTGAATTATTTTTATTCTTACCTTGACTTGCGGATGAACTGAGATTCAGAGTTTTACTGAGGTGCTGGAGAATGAAAAAAAGTTTAAGATATTATCAGACATTAAAGATGCTAATTCTAAATTGAGATTTGGTACTGAAGGTGAAATATGGATGCTCTCTAGTAGTTGCTTTTATCTAATGATTCTAAGAAGATTTAATGTTCCTAAAGCAAGCTTCAGCTGATGATAAAATTAATCTATGAGCCCTGAGGGTATTGGCACCCAGCATTGCAAGGTGTACAATATGAACATTCCTGATTTAGCACTGAATCAAATATTCAGCTCAGTGCTGTGTAGAAATACCTTCAGGCTTGCTGTGCAGAAAATGGATTCCCATCAATTACTGCTATGTAGGTCACTTTTGCAGCTTTTGCTGGGCTTGAGCACTTAAAATAGTGCTACATACATTTGTATTGATAAATGGATACATTAATGGCAGTTCTACCAAAAATATTTCATATTTGATATTTTTATTGTGTTATAAATATGTGACTTTTTTTCCTGGTCCTTTTGACAAACAAAATAATTTGTCATAGTTCCAAAAATGTTTGTGATGTAGCATGCACTACCTTTTACATATGTCTAATAGCCAATGCCTTGATTTAAAACTTTCAGTTCTGGAATAAGCACAAAGTCTAATGAAGTTATCCTTCCACAGCTAAGTATCTGCTCTAGAAACAGAAAGTCAGAACTGCAATGATTGTACACCATCAGACCTATATTGCCTAGCAAATAACCTAATTCTATCATAACACTTCATAATGAAAAAAAAAAAAATCTTGCTGGTGCATGTAATTAACAAACTTTTTATATAGCACCCAAAAAGTCAGGGTTAGAAAAAGGGGAGCTATGATTTTATTTTCTTTTAACAACCCACTACTCTCTCTTCATTGCAGTGTTAGGGTTATCCACAGGATTCATCTGATTACCTCTGACATCCAGCCTGCACTCTATTTCAGCTTCACCACACTCATTCACGGCTTTGCAGGTGTAAATGCCACCGTCAAAGGGAGTGGGTTTCCGGATCTCCAGGGTCAGCACCCCCTGCTTACTGAACATACGGTACTTGGCATCCCCAGAGAGATCCATTTTGTTTTTGAACCAGAATATCTTTGGCTGAAGAACAAAAAAAGAAGATTTTTAAAATAGAAGGTAGAGAATGGAAGATTTACACCTGATCTTGCAGCTTTAATGTAGCCATCGAAGGCTGGATAGTATTATGAGGGCTATTTACAAAGCACTGTTAATAATTTTTCAAGGAGCATCTCATTCAGTACAAATTAATGAAACCAATAATTAAAAAGTTTGGTATTTCCATTAACTCACAAATAGCATAGAGAAAATGTACATTTGTGTCCTGTTTTATTGCAATTTTAAAAAACCCCAAACCTTATTAACTGTCTACAAATTAAATAATTTAGGAGTTATTTAGTTGTGCTTATTAAAATGTATTTGAATGCTATAAGTGTCTTACAGAAGGGGAGTTAAACTTCACAGATTATTAGAACAGAAGTGCCATAAAAGTCCGCAGATGCTGGGTGGCCAAATTAGGATGCCAAGGTCTGGTCTGAGAAAGGATTTTCCAAACCCTCTAGCATATATTTAGAAACTTTAGGAACTGAAAAATGAAGTTCCTGTTGGCTTCTGCTGTGGAATGAAGTGGTTGCTTCTATAGCAGTTTGAGCATTTTTATGTTTTGTTTCCAGTACCTGAAAATGTACCTTTAATTTTTATAAATGAAATTTTGAAAATGAAAAACCTGATATAAGACAATCTGCTTTTGTTTATTTCAAGCTCATTGGTACATACAGTGAAGAAACAGTCTTTAAAGAATAGAAGACTAAGCTTTGCATTTATGTCTTCTTCTGTTTCTTCATCCATAAACCCCTAAACTACTATACTTTTTACAGAGTATATTCAAATCTACTGAATCACTTTTGCCTTTGACCTGTGGTATATCAATTCAGTACATCCCACTTGCCATGCTTAACTTTCTTGACAGATCTCAGCGGGGATTTTTCCTGCCTTAACATTTTTTGACTTGTTTCTCTGTAGCCTCTTTATCTTCATTACTGGCAGGGCATGAGTACTGTCTCTGCCTGCAGTGGTAACTTTTCCATGCCATACAGAGCCTGAGGTGTGCTTGAGAATCTACAGCTATTCAGAACTGGAAACCTTCATCCACATAAGGTAATGAGAGCTTTTGCAGAGCACTGCAGTAGGTACTGAAACATTTTATAAAGGTTAATTTAGGCAAGGAAAGATCTGGAAAAGCTACTTTAAGAGTATGGGGTGTACTGATGGCTGAGGGCTACTTAGATCCTTCAGGCTAATGCAGAAGTAGGAGTTAGCATGCCTGCATTCCAAAACCTGCCACTACTGTACAATAACAGCTGTAAGATTGAGGAGGTTTTTAAAAAATCTTCTTAAAACCATGGAAACAGAATGAAGTAGATGCAGATGCACAAAAATGTCAGTTTACCAAGAGGGAATATTGTTAATAACACTGTCATTTCTAAGCTGAGGTAGCTACTGGGAGATGGATTTTGCCTGCAGTTACTGGTATTTCTTTTGTAATGTTCTGGTTCTTTCTAAGCTGTTGACACGGATATACTTCCTTTTTGTTTTTGTGTCTTCATCCAATGGACTGCAGCAAATAATTTTTAATTTTTTTTTCAGTTTGGACTCTGAGTGATTGTTACATGTTTTGCTTTGTATCAATCAGGTCCTTGCACAGATATGAGGTAATGAAAGAAGATGAAAATAAGCAGCCAGACTTGAAGGGATTGTACTAATTTAAATTTATGACAAGATTATGTCATAATATGGTAAATTCCTTCACTGCAGACAAAAATCTTATTTCCCTTTTCTGAGAAGTCTAAATTTATCTCCTAGCTGATACAGTTTTTACAGCTTGTTTCTGATTAACAAAATTGTATACCTTTATGTACTCTTTGATAGGATTTAAATAAATATATGTAGAATGAGAAAATATTCCTGTGAGATTAAAAAACCAAACCAATAAAACCCCTGCAAAAAAACTTCACATGAGACCAGACCTTATTCTAGTTAGTTTTCCAAAATAGCTCAGACTCTCAAAAACTTATGTGGATGCATTGGTGCAACAAAGAACTGCTGTTCCTCTGTATCCTTTGGTTAATGGAACAGTACATGACATTTAGCTGTTGTTTTCTTCAAAGTCTGAAGAGAGAGAAGTACCGATTGTGAGAAGGCCATTTTGTTGCTGTTTACCTTCTCCAGTGAGTAGGTTTTGTGCAGACGTGGTGCATTTCCAGTGGTGTGGTGTCACCACAAGCAGTGACTGTGCTTCCCCCTGTCTCCTTGCCCGTGTTGCCCCCCCGGTTCTGCACGGACCCACCCGAGTGCTCGCCCCACTCCCTGCCGCAGCCTCAGGCGTGAGCGAGGTGGGACTGACCAGGTGCCCTCTGCTCCTCCTTTCTACAGCCGTGCCACACTCAGCCACCCTGAAGTGACAGAAATTCTGGGCCTGTTGCAACAATCCCAGTGACAGTGGGGATGTGTACCTTGGGGATTCCTCTGACAGCACAGCTGAGTGTGGTGTTGTACCCCGCGATCACAGAGCGGTTCACCAAAGGGTGGGTGAATTTAGGAGCCTCGGAGAAGTCATGTTCTTTGTAACAAGGGGGTTTATAAGTCGTGCCTGCAATTCAGAGAAAAAAATAGTAAGAATCATGTTTTCAATTCTACTGACTTGTGTACAATCTATCTGTCATTTATTTTGTCTGTATGATTTTAAGAAGTTTCAAAGCTTTTGGCATTTGTGGTATAAAAGAATCTCTAAGTACATTTCATTCTAAAACATGTCTCATGCTTAATGTGTTAGTTAAGGTACAAAGGTCCTGGCAATCATGGGTTTTCAACTTCTGTTAAAAATATGATAGCCATATGTGTGCAGGGAGTCTTCACTACAGACATCTTCAAGTTTTAACCCCAAAACAGAAATACAATCCCCCAGCTGTATTCTTTTCTTAAGATAATATAGTTTAGGAAGACTGTGTGATTAAATATTTTTTAACTGATATTTGTATTAGTACAGGAGGTCTGCCTAGATAAGGGCTCTTGATGCTAAAATTCTTTATATTTACTAGTTACTAGATAATGAAAATATCTTTAGAGGTGCAGTTAGTAAAACTTAATTTTCCATTTGCCAGTGTACTACTTTTGGTACTTAGTGGCTTTTGTGATCTTTGTTTTGAAGAATATGTTACCTGTTTTTTGGATATGGGCAGGATTTTTGGTGGTTGCAGCAGTTTCACTCAATCCACACAAATTTTCACTGAAGATTCGAAAAAAATACTCATTTCCCATAATCAGGTCTGATACTATACAGTTTGTGCGACGATAGTGATCAAAAACAGTGTACCATTCCTGTAACAAGACTGTACTATTTAGAAAGATGTAATGAGAGGTGAGACATGGTGCTAGTTTTGGTATGGAGAGAATTTTTTTGCTACAAGGAAAAGACAGGCAGACAGGTATTTAACACTAACCTGTGAAATGAATATTATATTGCTTCCTGTGAAGATCAGCTGATCTATTTTCTTACTTTTATATTCTGGTGGTGTGATAGATGTATGAATGCTTCCATTTTGAGAAAAAATCCCTCCACTCTCTACCGTATTTTAGCAATATTTATATCTGGGAAATCTGGTACAAGATGTGTACTTAGAATGTAACTACTTAATGGAGTCTTCCATGAGAAAGATATTTTCCAGTTTGACTGGCATACATATCTCTCCCAGTATACACCCTGGTATGTCTAGCATCTCACTTCAAGTCTAACTCTTCCTTTCTCCACTTCAATTTTTTGCTGCATTTATGAAAAATGTAATTCCAAATGAAAAATAAGTGGAACTGTCTATGCAGTCACTACCAGAGACTGCACAGGCTTGGAATCTCTTCCATTTTCTACTGAGGGTTTAATGTAGTTCTATCCTTCACCTTTTGGGGGTTTTTTAGATTCTATTTTTCAATGTTTAATTGCCTCTGGGATTGCCATAGGACACCTTGGACACACAGCTGAGAGTCTTGAATTCAGTTCTTTCCCTCAAGGCTCAGTGTTCCCAGAGCAGGTTTAACAAAGCCATGGATCCAGCTTAAGTTCTTACCATTGTTTTTTTGTCAGCTTTCTGAACTGTGTAGCCCAAGATCTGAGCATTGCCATCATCCTGGGGAGGTGTCCACTCCAGGGCTGCATTAAATCCCCAAACATCTACAAGCTTTATATTCTGAGGAGGACCAGGCTTGTCTGCAGAGGAGACATAAAAAAACACCTTAGCTTTTAGTTCAAGATCCAAGAGCTTTGTCATTTTCCCATACGTGGACAAAAAATAGAACCTGATAGCAATCTATAACATTCCACAGCAACACAGTTCATTTATGGGAAGTTAAAACTGTAAACAAGAAAATTGGAAATTTTCAAATACCCTTTCAATACTCTTTCGAGAGGCCTGAATCCTACGGAGAAATAGAAAACACGCTAGAATTAGTAACATCTTTAAAATGGAATAAGGAGTTTGTGTTGTTTGGATGGATGTGATTAACTCTTTAACTGCAGTTTTATTACTTACTTTGTTACTCAATGCAATTTCCTGGCCATTTATCTACATTGCCATAACAATCAGAGCAATGGAGTGTGTGCCTTCCAGCTGAGCAAGGCCAGCCATTTGGGAATACACTTTTCCCCTCTTGGCTCAGGGCTTGTTAGCTTGCCCACTAGATGATATTTCTCTGTAATAACTAGAAAAAGAATCAAAAGGATACAGAAATCTGTGTACTTTTAAAGACATAGAAATACGGAGAAAAACAATATAATTTGGAATGAAAATAACTTTTTTTTTTTGAGGATCATTCATATGTATACCACGTTGTTTAGTCAAATGCTGAGAGATTTAAATTAGATTTATTAAATAATTTTTCTGTCTGTTTTAATTTAGGACACCAGTTCACCTCTTTCATGTTAGATTGTTATGGGGCACACAGTTGTGGGGCCTGTTGGGGAGAGCTGGGTAGTTGATCTTGTTACTGAGTGAAAAATAGCTCAAGATCATTATAGACAGCTGAAGAGAAACTGTCTGCCCATTTTGTACCTAAACTGGAAAAATTAAGAAAATGGTAAGAATCTGATGGATGTAGGTTTGAGATGAACAAAGCACAGAGGAATGTAATTATAGGTGGCTTGTAATTTAATTCCTTAAAGAAGGATATGCAAAGCAGTAATAAATCAGCCTCTGCTATTAGGGGAACTGTGACTTTCTACATTAAAATATAATGTGCTAATTCTCTTTTCACTGACAAGCTTTGGAATTGAAAACTGTTTTATAATTAGGTTTGACCCCTACTGTCCTCCTTCAAAGTGGTGCCAACTAGAACACCGCATGATGTCTGATAAGGGATATGGAATGCATGGCTCTCATTCCATTTATCATCCTCTTTCTGCCTATCTTACACTAACATTTCAGTGAAAAACCTGCCATCCTCTGTGTTTCTCAACAGCCACCAACCAGGAAAAGCCTTCTTTCTGACGTAAGGAATGGCAGTGTGTTGCCTAGTGAACAGAGTTGCTTATGGAGATGTGGAAATGCATTTGTTGTTAACTTGAATCACAACTTAAAAGAGAAAAAACCTAGTTGTGTTGTTAGAAGTGTATCTTCATTATACAGGATCAATTAATTTATTCTTATTTAAGAGAAGAATTTTTCATACTACATACCTGTCTGCATATGTGTGAAGAACAACTTGAAAACAGGCAGAGATGATTAAATTTGCTACGTGGGTTTTTATAGCCTTGATCTTTGTTCGATGGGATAATGCAATCTGCAAGGATACCTATTCAAAATTTCTTTGTAGAATGGTAGAATATTTCTTTCTCAGTAATAACCAGTACATCTCTAGCTTGTAAATAGAAGATGGGAAAAGTTGAACTTAGTGGTGCTTCTGTAGCAATTATTTTCCTCTGTAGGGCTCTGTGTCAGACTGGGGATTTATATTCTGAAGGAGTATTCTGTGTTACCCTCAGCACAAGCTCAGCTGAGCAGTTTTGCAAACTAATGAAATTTATACAATAGGAAGAAGAGAGAAAGTGTGAATTATCTTTCAAAGATAAATTATAATTTATATTTTCAAATAATACATAATGAGAAAAATAATTAATTCCAGTTTAAAAAAAAAGTATAGCACTGAGGTTTGCTTCGGTCAATAGGAGTCATGATGGAAGAAATAATTTATTGATTCACGTAGAGGGGGAAAGAAGTTGAGGGAACCATCATCTCCAGAGATTGAAGATATTTTTATTATCTAAGAAATTTCTAAAAGTATTTAATAAATACTGTATTACCATGGTAAAAGTGCATATTTTTTTGGTCTATAGAGTAAATGGCAGCAATTGTTTTGGCAACAAGGGAAGGTGATGGCAGTAACAGAGTTGTTTCCTCTTGTTTGGAGCTGACTTCTCATTACAGCAGCCAAGCTTTTGGCTACCTGCGCTCTTGCCTTACCCCAAAAAAAGATAGGGGCTGAAGCCACCAGCATTACTTCTTCATCAGAGAGACTTTTGCCAATGGAAGTTAGCTGATGAAGACCCCTCAAAAAATCACTGATTGACTTGTGCCTCTGAAAGCTGGGTTGGCTTTTCAGCCTGCCATTCTACAGCACCTAAAGCACCAATGGGAGTAGAGAAAGAGTGCCTGAATTACCCATGTTTCTGTCCTGCCAAGAGAATATAAAATCTGGGGAACAAAAAGTGCAGTTGACACAGTTGAAAAGAGAAGTAGTAGGTAGGTAGTTCTGATGACAGAATAACAGAATCAAGAATCAGAGTAGACGCCTTGATTGCAGAAGTATCTGCATATGTCACAAGCTCTGCCTCTTCTTGGTTCTTTTCTTGGTCATTACTTAAATGAAGTTTAGGTATTCCCATTTGTTTGAGCAGACTGCCCAAGAAGTAAAAAAGTTAATGCCTGACCTCCAACTCTTACCTGTGTAATAAGAGTAGTTCCTTTTTTCAATCATTTATTTTCTATATGATATAACTCTTTGACCATGGTAGACGGATGTGTTTTTTGACCATCTGCAGTATCAAACAATAGGCAGAAGATACTTGGTGCTATGGTCTAAGAGGAGTGGCCAGAATCAAGAGTCACTAACCAGTTTTAAAAGGTATTTTAGTGTGCACCACTCCCCTTCACCTGAGTCACAGAGTCAGAGAATGGCTTGGGTTGGAAGGGATCTCGAAGATCATTCAGTTCCAAATCTCTGCCATGGGCAGGGGCACCTTCCAGGAGATCAGACTGCTCAGAGCCTCCTCTGGCCTGGCCTTGAACACTTCCAGGGATGGAGTATCCACAACTTCTCTGGGCACCCTTGGGATTATTTTGTTTTAGCTGCCATTTACTGATTTTGCACTTGCAGAACTGCAGCCATCCTCTTGAGCAGAAGCAGCTGCTGGTATTAAGACATATTTGCTCCAATTTTTTCTGCCTTTCTTGTTTTCTGTTGGCACCATTGCATACCCATTTTGCCAGCATACTTCACAAAACTTTATGCAGAGCAAAGTCAGCGTTTTTAATTCCAAAACATTAGGAGTTGAGCCAAAACACATATTCTAAAAATGTATTGATACACTGGAAGAAATTTGGGATAACAGTATGAAAATGTGGGGAAAGAGGATTAAAAATAGTTATCAAGAATGTTAGAAGGAGTGGTAATGAGGAGAAATGGAAGAAGTCTGGCTGAACGTTACTGAAATCTGAGTAGGCAAGATCTCAGAATATCTCTCACATAGTCCAAACAGAAGTTATGGAAACTTTGGCAATGCATTCCTTTAAAATGACATTAGAAAAAAGACTGGAAATTGTATAATAACGAATAAGCTTCAGGCTAACTAGACATTCTTAACAGAGTAAGGCATTAAATGTGAATTTTCCAAATTCACAGGACTGTTCCTTCTAATTTTCGTAACAGTAGAGGTATATTATGGCAATGATTTTATCTTCAATGATTTTATCTTCACTATCCTTCTCTAATGAAAAAAACCCATGTAGGAGTACATCCATTCCAAAATTCATATTTTCTTCCTTGGGTAAAATATGGCTGTTCCTAAGGACACCAGAACTCTTAAATTCTTTCTATTTCTCTCAAAGTGGTAGAAAGAACATGGATAAGGATGATAAAAAATATGAAATGATATCTGTTTGAAAATAATCAAAATGAAGAGTGTAAACTTGAGAAAGGTGACTGAAGGCTATAAAATAATGAGTAACATGGAAAAGTTGAATGATTATTTAAGTTTTTTTCTGATACAAAACTGTATGGAAGTCAAATGAGATTGTCAGGAGACAGGCTGATATCAAAATAAATAGATACACGTACTTAAACTGAAATTCCTTGCAAAAGGATGGTTAGATTCTCAAACTAGACCTGGATTAAAATACAGTCTGGATAAAATTAGGCAAGGAAAAGATCACTAAAGAGCTATGGAACACACAGAATATCTCTCATCCTCTGAAGGATAATTTCAAGGTGGGAAAATATAGTAGGAAAATAAGGTCACATGGTAGCCCTGCTCTGAGCTCTGTCCTACTCATCTGCAAGCAACCATTGAAAGAGAAGGGATTCAGAGGCAGTTGGATCTTTGGGTTGCCTCAGTCTGGCCACTATTTTGTTTTGTATGACCTGCTTAATTCTAATGTTGTCAGGATCTTACCTATGATTTGTATTGTTATTGCAACTTTATCAGACATATTTTCTATCTGAAGGATGACTTCATATGCTCCTGAGTGATGAAGCTCTGCCTTTCTGATGAAAAGGATTGTGTCTGTGTTGCTGTTCCGAATTCCCACGTCTTTGGAGTCTAGAGTTTGACCATCTTTCAGCCAAGTGATTTTGGGTCTTGGTTTACCCTAAAGAGAGAAAAAATTCTGTTTTTTAGGCTTCAGTATTTTCATTTTTCTCTTAGTGATCCATAATTTTAGAAAGCCTAATATAAGACACAGAGTTGAGATAGTAAAGTCTATAAATGCATTACAATTTTTGTTTTCTTCCAGAAAAATGTTTGTTCCCATCTGTATGGTTCAGTGGCATCATGCTCTGAGGATGCCATTTCATTAGAGACTGAAATGATATTGATAACAAATCCAGAAATACTATACTTGTGCTGGTCTGGTACTTTTTGCCAAGCATCAGTGAAGCCAACAGGTGATCTGACTTGTTCTGATTGTTATTAGCAGAAACCTTTTATACCTGAGGACTTTATTAGCTCTGCTCCCCTTCTTCTCCCTTTCTTTAAACGTTTGGTGCTCTGTCCCCAGGAATTTTTAAGCTCTTTTGAAAAATTATTATCATCCTGCAGTCTTGGGATGTGAAACTTAGTGTATAACTCCTTCTGCACTGCAAAACTGTTTTGGTGACTGTCAGCCCAAGCTGTCAGCGTTGCTACACCCACGGAAGACGGTGGTGTGGAATCTGTGAGATATCAGTGGTGTGCACCTCTCTCCTCCAGCCGTTTCCAGGAACAATGGTAAGTACTATTTAGATCTTCAAAAGTTATTGGAGTGCTACTTCCACAGTACAACTCCAAATAGGGGATCCCAAGAAAACAGAGAATGGCCATAACACATTTATTAAGTGTATTAATAGTTAATCCAACAGAATTAATCGGGGCGGGGGCAAGTTTCTACCAGATGACCAAGGTGAAACAGTGCAGCACAGGCCTGGAGCAGTTCAAGTGGGTGGGGAGGGAAAGTGGGACCTTGCAAGCCAGCAGTCAGCTCTGCTTGGGCTGCCCTGGGAGTGGAGCCTGAGGCACTGAAACTGGGACACTGCCACCAGTGAACAGCAGAGAAAGCAGCTCTAGAAGGCTCCTCAATCCACTGGGAGTCTGGAACCTACTCTGAAAGACTGTATCTCTTCCCTTGGCCTACAGAGGGAGATTAAGATATTCAGACTCTTGGGTTTGGTGCCTAAAGGTAGGCAGAATAAAACTTGGTGTATTGCTACACCTTTATGACAGGTTTGTCTGGTGTTTGCTCAGAAAGTCTGTAACATCACTTTTTTTTTCAGTGGTATTAGGAAAAAGTTGCACCTTTTATAAGAGTTAGGCCAAGATCTGTCCAAAATTCTGCTTAGAAGATGTCTAAAACACCTAGAAATTGCTATTCATTCACATATGATCTTTTCTCTAACTCATCAAATATAATTTATTTTACATCAGGGCTGATACAGACCTTGAATGAGCAATGTTTTTGGATCTTCCATTTTCTCTATCTGGAAAATTATTTTCTTACAGCTTTCTGGCAAGGAGCATAGTTAAGAATGCCACAGGCCTGTAGCTCTGAAATAGTAGATACAAGATACTTTTGTCCTGTTCTAGTGTACCTTTACCCTAGTCTCATTTCATAGAACCATCAAAAAAAAACCCTATTAGAGCAAGAAATGGCTTCCTCTCTTCAGTTGGAATATATAGTATAAATTCTGGAACAAGTATGAGGGTTTGGGTTGCTTTGTGTTTTATTTTCCATATCTATGTCTTATTATTGGTGAACATAACAAGAACTGACTCTATTTTACTTCCCACATATGTGTATATTTTAAAGTGATATGAGGATCCTCCTTGAAAAAATTGGCTAGGGAATGCTTTCAAAATAAAAATAATGTACTTAAATGGTATAGTTCTATGGGCATTTATTTCAATTTCTACTTTGTCAAGACAAATACTTGGCAGGTTTTCAGACTGACTACAAGATTGCTGCTGCTGGTGTTCTAGTGTGGTTGATCAGATCTGTTCACTCACAGCTCCTCCTTTTTAGAGGTGCTGTGAGAGCCAGTGAAAGATTGCAAGTGTTTGAAGTGTTGGTTTTCATACACTCTTATATTTATAGATTGTGAAAAGCATAAACAGATAGAAAGCATGTTCCTAATACATATGTCAGAGGATTGGATTTCTGCAATGTGTAATAGATAATCTGAGAGAGAACAGTGAGTGACAGAGTGGCTAAATAGCACACCAGAGAAACCTGAGGGAGTTCACAGCCAGGGAAGAATGATTTTAAATGCTCTTCGATATTTATATTCACACATATATGATGGACAAAAAGACTGCTCAGTACTACTGTGAATTTTATCCACTAATAGCACATAATACCCCTGCAATCACAAGCCATGTGGTTAACTTTGAAGCAAGAATGTGTTGATTCCCTTCCTTTTGCCTGCTTAATGCACTCAACAGAAAAAAGGTTAGTAACAATGTTTTCCTTTCTTTCCTGGACATTTTGATCCAAAGATTTAGAAAGATTTGCCAGTAGCATTAAACCCAGGATACCTTGACAATGTATTTCACAGAATTTCACTGTAGTGACCAGTGAGATGTCACTGGAAAGGTTGCACAGAGACTGTAAATAGTAGAAGACACTGACTTCCACTTTCATTAGATAATAGACATTGTATTTACTCAGAGTTTTCTGCAATAGAAATGGTCAATGGCTTAAAATTTTTCAAATTGTAAAGGGAAAAGTTATTTTTGATTTGCTGTTTTTTGAAAGGTCATCAGTATCACATATTCTAAATAACTATAGCACAATTCTTACTACTTTGAAAGCTGCAATTCAACACTATGACAAATTTGAGTCACTCAAAAAAAAAAAAAACAACTTCTTGAATTAAAGTCCTGTGGCTTTTTTCTAATAGTAAAATCTGGTGTTGATAGATAGATTTTAGCATTTTTTTAGCCTTACCCTTTGGGAGACAAGAGCTTATACCAGCTCATAATTTGTATGTCAGCTACACAACTTTTCAATTAGTTGATTCAATTTGGTCAAATTTGACAGAGCATTAGAAATCTCTAAGATTAGCTTAGTACAGTTCTGTGAAAAATTGATGACAGGGTAAAATGCCAAAACATCAGTCAGTGTCCCCAGTGGGGAAAAGTCAGGCAAAACTTGGTCTTTATCTATTTTATTTGGCAACAGCCTAATGATGAGGCGGGATTAAGTGTGGCTCTGGATTAATTGCTACATGCACTTACCCAGGCCAGGGAACTGAGGACATCTCAGTTAGAGGAGGAGGGCAAAGAACTGGCAGATCTCTGGGAATATTGCAGTGAGGCTCCTCTCAGCAGAGGATGTGGCTGGATATGCTGGGAGGGTGGGGATATGGGGGTGTCGTGGTTTAGCACTTCCCTTCCTGGCAGAGTCTTGTTGGGAGCAGAAAAGGCTTTGACTCTGTGCATGCACTGCTCTCAGCAATAGCTAAAATAACCCTAAATGATCAATACTCTTCCCAGCACTAATTCAAAACATTACTCCATAGTAGCTTCCATAAAGAAAACTAACTCTGCCCAGTCAAAACTAGCACAAGGGGACATAAAGCACAAATCTCTAAAATGCTAAACTTTATTCCCCTACTTATGGGACAGCTTGTCAAATCTGTGCAACTTTTCTTCAACTTGGACATCAAAGCAGGAAAAATATCTGTTTATTTTAGTTTATTTTTAATAATTATGTAACTCAGAAATAGCAGATGTACAAATCTTGAATTTTGTGTGTGGTAGACATCAGTGAAAAAGTAATTATAGTAATTTTGGAGATAAGAAATGTGAAAGAAAAAACCAGCCATATGATCATGCTGAAATAATTCAAGCATGACATTCAAGAAAGTCCATTCATGGGCTTACAATTTTCTACTAATCAGAAATATCTTTGTGAAAAAACCACAACTTTTCATGTCACCCAGTAACCATAGGGCAAAAAGACATGTACTTGCAGATTACATAGATTTTGTTCTAATATTTTTTTTTTTTCTTGCTGGTACTGCTCAAACGAAAGAATACAGATGATATGTGCATATATGTCTCCCTTGTGGAAAAAATGTTTTGCATATCTCCAGCATCTTTTATATGAGAATTTCAAAGCTCTTCACTAATAACAGGATTGCATTTCCATAAATGTCAATCCTGGACAGTAGAGAAACTTCAGTGAGGACTTGATTAAGTGATATATCTGTTATTACTGAGGATATCTCTGTCAGAGCCTGTAACTTACAATTTATTTTGCTATGTCTCCCTTAGAAAACCATTTCCTTACAAGCACTAATTCTTGCTATTATAGTCTTGCATCTGAAAAAAGGCATGTGGGATTTTAGAAATGGCCAGATAGTTGCCTGTACAGCTTTAGATATGCCAAGATGAGATAACTGGTTAGGTCAGTCTTTGTGTATATTTTAGCAATTTTGTGCATGCCTTAGTGAAGTTTAGTTACATACATACACCTTTGATAATCCCCATCCTGCTCTGTTTTTTATACCTTCAGCTCATGCAAAGTAATGCTTATCATGGCAGAAACAGGCTTGAAACAGAGAAGATCTCTGTGAAAAGCTATGAAGCAGTGTCTGAGAAGCTCTGACACTCTGAACCAAAACAATCCATGTTTCTCAGGCTAGCTTTTGTCAACATCAGAACAATAATGTAAGCTGCTCACACCTGCAAGGACAAATGTGTGCTCTCTCATGATTGGTTAAGATAATTATTTCTACCTTTTGGCCTATGCTGTGATGGAGTCAGAATTTTATCCAGTGGAAATTTGTTTATTACGATGTTCTTTATAAAAATGTGTTCAGTTTAATAAAACTTACTTTTTGCCTTTCTGAATTACTGGAATCTTTTTGTGTCATGTTGAACTCAACAGCGACAAATGCCCAAACTGTTCTTTGTGCACCCACTCAGATTCTGCATAGGGCCAACTGGGATCTTCTGTGCAAATTCTGATTTTTGCAGTCAGCCTTTCAGAAATTAACATACACACTTTTGCCAAAGAAGTTGCTCAGTGACATCATATACCTTGGTTCCAGAAGAGTATACTGGATCCTTACACTTCTGTCTGCTTCTCTCTAAGGTGTATCCTGTGCTCAGTAAGCAAAAATGGGCTTGCACTTAGACCATTTTTTTCTTTTTCCCCAAAAGGTGAGTTTAAGGAAGAAACTCTGACTGTAAAAAAATTATGACTGAAAAAGGAGTGATTCCCTCACCTCCTCGAATGTTTGAGAGGGTTTAATGAATCATCAGCCATACTTATGTAATTCTGCTTAAGCAGTGAAGCAATGGGATATTGCATTAGGAGAACTATTTTAGGTAAGGAATGATAAATAGAGAGGTTGAAGGAATGAAAAAGAGTGGTTGATACATACCTGAAAAGGGATTACAATATTGATTGTCTCACCCACTTTCTTCACCAGAGTCTGTCTGAGGTGGCGTGGCAGCCAGAATTTGGGACGCTCTGCAGTTAAGCAGTTAATATGCAAAGTTAAGCATTAATATGCAAAATATTTCATAATATTTTGATCATAATTACTTATAGCACAAAGAAGGCAAAACACCAAAGAGAGGAGAGTTGGATAACTGTAAGCATAAGAAATTTGTGGAAACACTGTTTATACTTTTAGGGAGTAGCTCAGTCTCTAAGTAGTTTCAAATGTATTTGTCTACTGGATAAAAAATTTATATCAAGCCGCTGTTATATATTTACAACTGAGCATGTTTCAGTGACAGCTGCGTTTGTGAAAGTGTGTCTCATCTTAAGTGCCAAATTTGGGTGACTTCTGTTGGATATGTCTTCTATGTGGACTTTGTTTCTTTAGAGAAATTGTTCAGTTCAGTAGAAAGGATGGGACAAAGGATGTATTGGAGTAAAAGAGTGATTATAGATTATGATTATCTATTGTTATATTGGTACAGCACCACCTTGTAAATTGCCATTTGGAGATATTTATGGACATACTCAGGAAGCACAGCAACTGATGGATTCCTTTATCTTGCTACAGTAATTCAGTTACAGTTTTTTCTTTGAGATGGATGTAGTGGAATCTCATTGTAGCTTCTTACTTTTCACTAACAATAAAAGGACCTTACTGAATGTTTTTTAAATCTAGTCTCTGCTTTCCTCTACCTCTCTGGAAAGTTTTCTAGGTTCTCCTTTTATCCTTATTCTTTTCCCTGTCGTTTACAGGAGGAATTTGTTAATGGATAGCTGGAGTATATGTCTTCATGACCATTTGGTATTGAGATGCATTAAAACTTTGTTTTATTTACATTGGCTCAATCTCCTGCCAGTGAGACTCTGGCAGACACTTCGTGTGAGCCAAGGTTGAGGAATTCACTATTAGCAGCTCTTGATGTCTTTTGGACTCCAGTCAAATGAATTTTAATCTACTGCTGTTGGGTGATACACAGGGTGGTAATTAATAATCTGTGACGATGAAGTAAATAGATCTCTTGCCATAGCCAACACAGTCATTTTGCAGTAACATAGCAGCTTTTCAAGCAGAGAGGTAAATAGTAAATAAATGTTCCTTAAATGCTGACAGTGCCATTGTAAGAGGTGAAACGTCTGTTTTTGAAAGTAAGAAGTAGAATTTTATTTTAGGAGCTATGCTTTACATTATAAGACCTGGGTGTTGTAGAGATGTTCTCAGAGTCAGAAGACACTGGGCACCTAATCTAAGTGGAAGAGCTGTTTGGGCGTTATTCTCAGGTAAAGGCAGAATTTTGGCCAGAGCAAATAAGTGAGTAAGATCTATTCAGTATAGATACTCACGCAGGATCTCTTGAACAGTAACAGGCTCTTTTATTGTTGCTGCTCCACTCTCACCAGCCAAGTTTACAGCCTTGATACGAAAATAAAGTTTGTCCCCCGTGACCAGATCTTTGATCAGTGCAGATGTGCGCTCAGTTAGGCCAGGAAGAGCAGGAATCCATTCTGTAGCTACAAGTAGAGTATTTGCATATTGTAATAACACATTATTTTTCCAAACTGATGCCTTGTATGCAATTGAAAGTAAATTTGTGTTAGGGTAAAATGAATTCAAGTTACAAGACCACATCTAAAAGGGAATAAAATAAGTTGGAAGAACAATTCTGGATTAAGAAGATGTATTTACACATGGAGTTGAGGAATCTCTATACTTTGTCATTCAAAATAGCTAAGGATAAGGGCATCATCTTTGGGTAGTTCTTTGGCATTTTGTTTTATAAACCTTAGAGCTATGGGACTCCTTGACATTTATTTTTACTACACGGGAAGGGGGAGAACTTTGGAAGTAGCTTTAGCAAGAAAGTGAAGCCTTAGTTTAATTATTTTTCTTGGAGTAAATATACCTTCTGTGCCTGTCCAAACAGATCAGTGAGAGCCACGTATGCTGAAAACAATAATTGAGCACATAGCTGTTGTAATTTATTATTTAATTCTCAATTGACACAGTAGAACAGAATTCTTAGTGTTTCCTTATTCTAAAGCACAGAAATATGACTGATAAAATCATTCTGCTATGACAATGACATAGAGATTCTGGTAATTCTATAGTGATGTCTCATTAAAGACTATAAATTATTTCTGGATAAATTATGCCCTGTAAACCACCTAGTTTAGATTATTTAGCAATCAAGCCTAGTGTCAGGGAAAATGTCAATATTAAAGTGATTATAAATTTTTTGTTTGACTTTTATGACAAAAATACTATTTTGTAGCATCACAGAATATTAAATTTTGTAGATGTGATGGTATTACACTCTTTATTACCAGCACAAGTATTAAATGAGGTAAGGTAATGGTTACTTTAAAGTTCGACTGATGTTGTCACAATCACATTATTATGTTTGTTTTAAGGAATAATCAATTCATGAATGATACATAAGTATAGTAGTGACTATAGAACAGCAATGATATTTTTATATTACTTATGTTTATTAAAGCTTATGATGATTGTGAAGATGACATTATGGATGAGACTTTCATGCTTTTACGGTCACATCTTAGTGAGAGAATGGTGATGGTTGGCAAGGATGGTAGACATAGATTAGGTTCAAATTTGATCATGCTGGACATGGTTAGGCTGTTGGCCGTGTATTGAGGTGAAGTTACTGCAACTGTAGTTTTTAACTGCTCAGCTGCTGCTGCCTGGTACTGGTGTTTACTTACATCCATCTTTGCAGTATTCCACAATGTAACCATCCAATCCCCCGGCTCCAATCCGCTCCGGGGGCCGCCACTTCAAGGAAACAGTGCTGTCAGAAACATCTTCCACTGTAAAGTGGGTGGGTTCACTTGGAGGAGCTGTAAGGAAATATTGGCAAGTAGGTTCTGAGAAATAGCAATACAACTATGAGAATTCAAAGGCTATACAAGGAGTGATTAACCACTGATTTATGTACCGCTGTCTATTTTAATAAAAGAAATCTACCTGAAGTTGTAAAGTGTAACACCTATTACATCATTTAATGAAAACACAGCATAAGATTCCTATAATAGGAAGGGGAACAAGAAGTTAAGATAGTAGTTCCAATTCACAGATGCTCCCTTATGAGAAAAGCCACTGAAAAAAGAAGAATTGTAGAAGGGAGTCAAATTGTCATCATAAGTTTGCAGAGAAGTTTAGAAATAAAAATACCTACCTTTTGTATTCTGTACTTACATCCTGATTGTAACTGGACAAAATTCACATGGTCAGAGGGCCAGATTGACAGTGGCTAAGTTTCACTTCACTCACACAGTGGAGAAAATGACCAAAAGCTATGACTACATGTTTACAGAAACACTAGTACTGATTTTTGTATTTGCAACAGAGTGATACTTGAGAAAAATATTTTGGGGCTGAAAATTTTTGATTTTGATACAGCTTTTTCATATCTCTTCAGAACAGGTGTGTCATGGCTCTTTATGGACACACAGTTCAGAAAGACCGCTAGCTAAATTCAGTCTTCTGCAGCATGACTATTGTTTACTAATTAAAAAATAACTAAGAAAAGCCCATACTAGAGTATCCAAAATACACATAAATGTTACTCTGAAATAATTGATACCAAAAAGCAAACAGAAAACAATTTTTTCAAAATAACATTTAGGGTACAGGACCATAAAATTTAGTATGCATACCATAAGAGCAATCGTGTTAAAGGTATGTTTGGCATAATCTGTATATGTGTATTATAAACTGAACATCTTCTGAATATACATAACAGACTTAACAAAGTAAGTTAAATACAGGTTCACAAGTTGTGGAACAGATTGATTTCAATCTTAGTTCCCAAAGGTAATGTAAAAAAAAAAATTACTAAAATATCACCTAATTTCATTTCTGTAACTGTCAAAAATTTTCATCTTCACATGGTAGCAAGGACAGCACACAGGAGGCAAATGGAAACGGGAGCATACACAACCACACAGTACACAATCAAAACCCCAAACCTCTTCTCTGAAGAACTAAGTGTGAACTTTATCCTTAATCAAGTAAAACTCTGCCTATCCCATGAAAACTTTGGACCTTTTTTTTCAGTAGCTCCACTTGATGGTTCTTGTTTGACCTCTTTTGTTGCAGACCAGCCGTTGTGTTTTGGAAATCCATAATTAAGAGACCCTTCTTGCAGTTCAGCCTGTCCTTCTGGCTCTTTCACTGCATCATCTGCTTTTACATTATCTCCTTCAGCAGGCTGTCCCCCTTCGCTGTTATTTGTAGATTTAGAAACTCTAGTCATTTTAATCTCCAGCTATTTGTATTTTTGTGGGTCTTCTCCCTAAAAGTCTTAGCAGGCAGGCTTCCTGAGGACTCCTTTAGCTGCTCCTTGCTCTGGGACTGTAGGAGACACTGCACTGCTGTGTTGGGAAGGATTATTTATAGAAAATCATTCCTCAAATATTTTCTTAATCATCTATCCTTCTAGCTGTGGAGAGGGCCAGGATTAAGGGAGCACTGGATGGGATACTGTGATATTTGCACCCATAAGGGAATGGGAGAAGCTGAGAGGGACAGGGAAATCTCTGTCAATTAATTCTCCTCGTTTCCAGATCCTGCTTGACTCTCACACTTCTAATTATACCGACTAAAAATTCATCAGCAATTTCATGAAGCTGGAAACTCTGTGCTCTTCAGGAAGAGGAATCAGAGATAGAGAAGAGAAGCACTACAAAGGAAAAGGTTGATTAAATATGGAATATAGAGATGGTTGATAGCCTCTTTCCTAACATTTTCTTTTTAGCTGTAAGAGTGGCTGAAGAGAAGAGGTCAAAACTGTTCTGTCTGGGTTTTATCCTAGAAATACCATGGAGTTTCAAAACTCACCAATTGGCATGAAGGGCTGTGAAGCAGGGCTTGGCCTGGACATGCCAATAGAATTCACAGCATAAATCCGCATCTCATAAACTACTCCTTCAATCATCCGCTTGGCTTCATAGGTGAGCTCCTTCAAAAGGTCAAAGTTCAGTCTCATCCATCGATAGCTCTTCTTCTTCTTTCTCTCTAAAATATAGCCTGGGAAACACAGCTGTTATGATGTAAAAGGACTGGCAATTGTTACCTCACATGCAGGAAAAAAGAAAATCCTTTTAAGTGAAAGAGAAATTTTCTTGAAAGGTATGAGATGATGCATAGAGTTAAAAAATCAATTTCTTTCTTCTGCTGCAATTCACTAATCTTGATTAACATCCTAAATCTCCCACAAAAAAATTAATTGGATGAACAGTTTGCCAATTCTTTTTTCTTTTTAATTAATGTTTATCAGAAAATTGATGCTAGATATCTATGTTCTTTGCAAAGTGGTGGAAATGCAGAATGCTTCCCAGACAATGCAGATCCCAGCTTGCTTCAGCCCCACAGTGAGTGAGATATGGCCACTCACCATTTTTCTTGCTCTGGTTTCCTTGGGAAGGAAAGTGAGCCTGTATGATAACAGAGAACAAAGAGAGCTGGGTGCACTGCAGGGCAAATCTGTAGTACAGCTTAAGGTGTTATCTGTATGCCTGGAATCCATGTCTTAGCACTTCTCCACCCAGAACATCCATAGCCTTTCCAACACTACCGTGGCATTTTCCAGAATGGCTAAGTGAGGCTGGATTATCAGTATAAAAGATAAACTTCTCATTTCCCAAAACTGGGAATGGAATCTGTGATTCCTGATGCTTAATATGGAGAATGGCTGTATATCATATTGGAAACATACATGTCAGATATTTTCCAGCTGACCTGCTACAAAGGACTACTGAACTATTTCTTTCCATTTAGCTATATTAAACTTCTGCTGCTTCTCTGTGTTGCAGATAGTGTGACAGGATGTGATCTGTGTAGGCTTCTTCTAAACAAACTTTGCTATGAAAGATATTAATCTTTTAACTACAGAATGACTAATCAGAGAACGCACTGAAGGGTCATGTACACATGCCATGTACTTGAATGTGTTGTATAGGTCTTTCTACTCATAGACCACAGAGGTCTGTACAGATGTCTGTAACAGGGGTCAGCTACAATAGTCTAAGCCCATACCAGGAATTATAATTGAGCCATGCAGGGGAGTGATTCAGTCCCTGCTGCTCACCAAGGTCATGGCTATCAAACTTACAAACTAAGTCCCTTTGGTATACCTGGGAATAAATGATTAATACTTAAGATGTCTCCAGGGATGAGGAGAATGACAGGCACATTTGATTTGCTGGCATGCTGCAGGCACAGACACCTTGCATCAGCAGACTTTTCTGTCAATGTTGAAATGCAAGAAGAGCATGGGAATCTACAGAATGTTCTGGGAAAAGAACAGTGGAAGTATCTTTAGGATGACAGGTTATATCACCACTTTAAATGCATAAGGATGTATTCCTGGTATGCTTGTTTTTAGTAGCTTTCAGAGTTAAATGCAGTAAGCAAAGAACCTGTGGTTCCTTTGGTATGTTCCTGGTTTTTTCTCTCTTCAGCAGGGTCTATAAGACTGAGATAAGTTTCATCAACTCAGTTTCTGGGTTTTTTTACCGTTATAGATAAGCAGTTTTAAGCACATAAGTGTCAAAATGAAGATATTTGCAATTAAATAAAACAGGCATAAAGGAGGTAAAATGACAGTACTGGTGGTATTGGTGACATTCGGTAAAGCAGATTATTTCCCCAAATGCACCGAATGTGTGAGAGTTAAAGATACTGTTTTAGTAATATAAAAAACACACAAAACCCCAGGAAAGGTGAAGACAGGGTGTGATTTTCTTTTTTATATCTGCTAGATATAGCTAATATAGACTGTATCTGGCTGCCTACAATGCCATCTGCAACAATATGAAGACAGAGAAGAATGAATGTGCCTTTTTCCCCCTGCCTTTTAAACTTGTTTTTAAAGCTCTGAGTGGGCAGTGCTGCATCTTGGCTTTTCCTCTGCCCCTGCTGCAGGTGTTTTATTGGAGCTCTACCAGCAGTGCAGCCCTGTGCTAACTGAAGAATCCTCTTCAGGTAGAGCAAGGGGTCGTTAGTGGGACATTAACAAAATCCTTCCTCTGACAGTGAAAACAAAGCAAAGAACTTTTCAAAATGCGTGCCCTGAAAACTCTACAAAACAGCATCATCGGCTTTGTATTGTCAGTGAGGTGGGGTTGCCTGTGGTAATGACACAGCTACTGGTAAATACATTTGCATATAATATTTTAAACTGCTGACTTCTTGCTTGTTTCCTGTCAGAATAGATGAAACCACAAAGCGCTGGCCCAGCAGTACCTTGTTTATTCCTGAAAAGGTGACGTCATTGACTTAAATGAGATAGATCTTGAGGGAATGAATAAAGTCCAAACATCCAAAAGCAAATATAAACTCTCTCTTCCAGATACTATTCATGGGATTAAAAGAATTTTAGGTATTTCTAGCCTTGGCATCCCCATGGGAGTCCAAATAGCTTTCAATGTCTGGTTGTTTGTGGTTGTTGTTTTTCCCCCCCAAAGAAACTCAAGCTCCAGAAATCTTCATTATACAAATTGTTAGATATGGACTCCAGAGCAAATTTTTCCCCTAAAATTGGTCAAGACCCTGCATTATTTTCTTTTTCTTCTGAGGATCACAGAGAGTTCTATTTAAAACCCACCATGCTCTGTGCAGAACTTAAAATGGTGTCAGTGATAATCTTGATAGGGCCTGCTAATTTCTGGCATTACGTGATAACTTTGCACTCTAGCTCTTAGTTCGAGTTTTCAGGTCACTAAAATGACTGGAACTGTTTTATGACCCATTGTTTTATATGAAGTAGTATTATGAAGTAGTTTTCCACTATAAAACATGCACTACATGAGTGCCTGAGATTGCAGATGTCTGGAGCTAGTGACTGAGGTGGCCACAGATCTGTTTTGATATTCATAGGTAAGAACAAAGGCCTGTATACTGACTTAAAAATTCAGTCTTGAGTGAGAATAGTTAGCTTTAGCTATTTTTAATATCACCTTTTCGTGCTTTGGCAACTCGTTTGCTGAAATACCTCTCTGACTCAAATAGCACAGGCAGGGGGCACTCTCTCCTCAAAATTGGAGAGACGGACCCTAGACCAGTTGAAAGGTTCAGTGCATCAGAGTAGCTCCCATCTGAAGGTCAGCCTTCTTTATTTCTAAAAAGAGAGAATCTTTCTGTGCCGTTTTAAAGGAGCAGCAAAAAATATATGCAAAGCTACAGGGGACTTCATGTTTTAGGATTCCTTACCAAGTACTGGTTGCCCACCATCATATTTAGGGGGTTGCCACTGCACAGTGCAGTAATCTTCTCCAATGTTGCTGATTGTGGGAGCTTCTGGAGGGTCAGGAACATCTGAAGAAAGTGTGAGAATAAACGAGAGTTGTCATTTTGTCAATTTCTTTATGCAAGTAAAATAAATATTTTTAACAATTTTTTTTCCTGTGTGATATTGATGTACCAGTAATCAGTGTTGGGCCCAGTCCAGTTTAATATCTTTACTGATGATCTGGATGAGGGTATTGACTCTATCATTAGCAAATTCATGGATGACTCCAAGTTGGGCTGGGGTGTCAATTTGCTGGAGGGCAGGAGGGCTCTTCAGAGGTACCAGGAGAAGCTGCATCATGGGCCAAGGCCAATGGCATAAGGTTCAACAAGATCAAGTGCTGGGTGCTGCACTTTGGCCACAATAACCCCCTCTAGCACTACAGGCTGTGGAAAGAGTGGCTGGAAAGTGGTCCAGTGGAAAAGGACTTGGGGCTGCTGGCTGACAGCAGCTGAACATGAGCCAGCAGTGTCCAGGTGGCCAAGAAGGCCAATGGCATCCTGGCCTGGATCAGCAATAGTGTGGCCAGCAGGACCACACAAGTGATGATACCCATGTACTCAGCACTGGTGAGGCCTCTCCTCAAGTCCTGTGTCCAGTTTTGGGCCCCTCACTGCAAGAAGGACACGGACGTTCTGGAGCTGGTCCAGAGAAGGGCAATGAGGCTGGTGAAGGGTCTGGACCAGAAGTCCCTTGAGGGGTGGCTGAAGGAGCTGGGGTTGTTTAGTCTGGAGAAGAGGAGGCTGAGGGGAGACCTTGCTCTCTACAACTCCCTGAAAGGAGGGTGTAGCCAGGTGGGTTTTGGCCTCTTCTCCCAGGCAACCAGCAACAGGATGAGAGGACACAGGCTTCAGCTGCAGCAGGGGAGGTTTAGGTTAGACATTAGGAAGAATTCTTCAGAGAAAGGGTGATTAGATTTTGGAATGGGCTCTCCAGGGAGTCACCAACCCTGGAGGTGTTTGTGTAAAGTGACTGTATGTGGCAGTCACTGCCTGGTCTAGTTGACATGGTGGAGTTGGACTTGATGATATCAGAAATCTTTTCTAACCAAATTTATTCTGTGATACAGCTTTGTCAGATAGCAATAATAGCTACAACCAGAATGAATTAACTTGGTCTAAAGGGAATCCTGCTCTTTGATGCTTCTGTGTTAGGTTGGTTTCCTTTAAATACCATTGATTATCCAGTTCCCTTTTTCTTCCTGGCTAAATAAAATTTTTGCAGAAATGTAAGGTAATTCTGTTCTGTAAGTTGAGGCTTCCTCCAGGGTTTCCTATTTTCTCTAGAATAAATTTTATAAAAGACAACTGCTTGTCTCACATATTATGTCACTTTGGAGATATTAATAGTAAATATCGTGATTTAGTATTTATAAAAGATGGAAGGAAACTTAGTACTTACCAAGCAATTCCAAATTTTACTACTGCAGCTGAAAGTAAGTTTTAAAAATAATTTACAATTTGCATATAACTTATCTTTTTGTTATGCGCACCAGGGTATCAGCAAATTAAATGTTATGAAAAATTTATAAAACTTACTGACTCAAAATCATATTTCTCCCAGGTCTTTTGTGACTCATTGAAGAGTCTGGCAATCTGTTTCTCTTTTATCAGATACGTTATGTTTCTTTATTCCATTAACCATTTACTGCTTAGATAGAATGAAGGAATTTCTGCTTGAAAACATAACCCACAACAAAATAATTAGAAACTTTTCTTATCTCTGACAAGCATGAAGCATGTACTTCAGAATGGAATGTCATCCATAAAATGATAGGATCACTTGAAACAGGAAATACATGGCTTTCTACTGGGGTTGTTCTCTTTTCACACAGGAGGCAGCTGCCTCTGGAAAAATACTTCTGCCAAATTTATGGTTGATAATCTTCCTCCTTTTATGATAATTTCCCATGTTTCTCAAACTGAAGTCAGAAGTTGTATTAGTTTTAGAGAAGGGTGAGTTTCAGCAGACTCAAGATTCTTTCATGCTCTGGTTGTTCCTTTCCTCCACTTACCAATAACTTTGACTGTGATATCAGCCTTATCTTCTCCAACTGGATTCTTAAGTATAACTCTGTAAACTCCCTCATCCTCCTTTTCTGCCCCTTCAATGATGAAGACACAATGGTCTTCATGCATCTCCACACGGACTCTGCCTTCAGATTCAAACAGCAGCTGTGGGCAGTGAAAATGACAGATAAAATCATTGCAGGTTGTACCAGGGACAGCCTGATGAGTCTGTGTGTGAGCTGGTAAAAAACTACAAATTGTTGAATATTATAGTAATTATTAAAAAGCTGTAACATTTTTCAAAATCTATTTGTAGAAGAGAAAATATAGACTGGTTTGCTGGCATAAATAACATTTGGGAAAATTGGTTCTGAAAGCCTGCAGGTTGTTGAGATTCACTACTAGTTGCACAATCCCAGTTATGTTTCAAAGGAGTTACTAAGTACTTCCAGAAATTCCTACCTGGGACAGCTGCTAGCACCACTGTAAAGAGTGTCATGGATAACAGTTGATTATTGTATAAATTAAAGTAAGATTTTTGTGACTGTTAATGGCATCAGTGTGATTTCTGCCACTCAATAATGTCATATGGGGAAACTTCCTACTTTTTGCTAAAATCTAAACAAAATGACCACAATTGAGTTGTACACATGTAATGCACTCCTTTCTTCCTTATGTGCCTATGCATCTTTAGATTTAGAACAGGAACCATTAGAAAGAATACATGTCCAGATAGTGACTAGTGCAGCAGGATCCTAACCCTGACAATGGTTTATTGCTGTGTAATGAATGTAAAATATTTTTTACTCTATCAAGAGAGAATTCATTTATGTGAAAAATGAAAGCTGCTGCAAAGTGAGCTCTGTTTCACTGCTTAATAGTCTGTCCACTCTCTTGACACATTGTCATCTTTCCATGTGTCCCATAAGATTTTGTCCTTGTTATTATGGAAGCTTACAGGTTACTGAGGGGAAAAAAAAAAATCACAAATAAATTTTGAAGAGTTTTCAAATAACTGCTTTGATTCCTTATAACCTAGTCACCGTGTGATGGTGATTAGAAAGATTTTCTCAGTCAGCTTCTTACTCTGAAATTGCTCACCAGGTCTCTTGTGCCCAGCAGGTGTCTGGTAATTATCACTGTGAGGCAGGATGGTGGGCCCGATGTGCTGTTTGAGTCACCATTTTTAATGTCTACTAAATTAAATTTTATTTCCTTTGGAATATGACCTTTTATATGGAAAACATGAAGAACACCTGTGTGATTGCATAAATAATAAGGAACTTACCTTATTATCAGTATTTAAATCACTGCTGTTTTCTGAGGGAGTCATGGAATCGTCAGTGTTTCGAACTAGGTCATTCCTCTAGATAAGCAGAGAAAGCACAGAAAGTCAGCTAAGGCTGAGCAGAGCAGTAAAGCTGTTTCTGCAAGACAGAGGAGAGTTTGTTAGGAGGGGCTGAATATGGGGGTGTGAGAAAAGTGAAGTGAGGCAGCAAGCTGACCTGGGAAGGAAATCTACCAAAACCAAAGTAAAAAGCAGAAATGGAAAAAAAAAGAAGTATCAGAATGCGGTGAATTAAGGGAAGGATAAGTCAGCAAACTCAGATTTGCAGCTTAGTAAAGGAAGAAGCATGACATTCCTGCAGTATTGCTGTAACTGGTTGTGAACTTGCCTGTGTCCTTTGGTACTAGTTACTATATATGTGTAAGTACAAAAATAAGGATTACTTCTCTGTGTAACAATGGGATAGTAAATTGATGTAAATATTTTAGCACACAGAAATATGGGCAGGTCTGTAACACTCATTGAACAATATCTTTTGAGTGCTACTCTTTGTTTTGAATTTAATTAGGAAGTATATTTTACACAACCTTCACTCAAGACTGGCTGCTTTTCCTCATGTGTTGAGACCTCACACCTCAGAAGTAACACTGTATAGAGGTTGTCTGATACACAATCATCATTTTATCTGAGAAACTTCTGTTTGACAGAAAAGTCAATTTCTTGGCTTTTTAAAATTTTATTTCCATACTAATTCTGCATTACAGAAAAAATGTTGAGTGCTATTAGATATTCTAACCTGAACAAGAATGCAGCATAATCATGAAGAAATAGGAGGCTGGGCGAATGAATGTAATTGGCAATATTATTTTTTCTGTACCTACACATATGGAAGTGTAATGATGCTATAGAATTTTATATAGTTCTGTTTTGTGCTAGTTATGGCTCAAGAGCCCACAGATGGTGAGGGGTGGGGATATTTTGAGATACCCAGAAAGGAAGCTCACTTAACTTTTAAGTCTAGCTTCTAAATTCTTTCTCTGGTGTTTTGTAATTGTTTTGATAAGGTAAATAACATGGTTCCTCTATTTTTATTATATCAAATTCAGTTTTGTGTCACTAGTCTGCTAAGCTGACATTTTCTTCACAAATTGTAGAATCCTTGATAAAGATTGCTGCCACCTCCAGAAATTGTTCATTCTATCAGGTGAAGGTGATGGGGATGACTCATAATTTATTTATTTTTCTCTGAGGTAGGAAGAGAATAAATGCATATGGTATCTTTCTATCTGCATGTACATATGTCTACTCATATATCGTCAGTTCCTTCTTTTGGACTAAAAAAAACAAGGAACAGTTCAAAAAAAGGAACAGCTCAGGATGAATCACAAAACCAGCTATGTCCCAAGCAGCTGCAGTGCAGGTATTTAATTTTTTTTCTTAAGATTTAAAAATGTAAAATTGAAAGGAAGATGAAAATACTTGTAAATGACTGTAAACCAAAGTAAGATTTGAGAAGGAAAAATAAATTTGCTGTTGTGACTTGCCTCAGATACCTTGTCAGGTTGCACTTTACCTTGTTTACTTTCTGCCAGATAACAGTGGGGGTTGGATCTCCTGATACAGGAACATCCAATCTCAGTTTGTTCCCAGCCACCACGACAATAGTGTCAGGGGATTGGCCCAGGCAGTCAAGGTGGATTTTAGGGGGTTCTACAGTAAAGGTAGAGAAAATAAGTTTTAAACATAGTTTGAGTAATCTGAATGGAAAATAAGAGAATATTCATGCATTAAATTAAAAATGAAAAAAATATATCACTTACTTTGCTATTGAAAACATTCTTACTTGCATATAAATAATGACTGCTGATCTTACCTTCTCTTGGTACAAAATCTATCTTGACCTCTAGAGGGAAAAAGAAAAGAGATGGGGAAGGAGAAATACATGAGGAAATAGAATTTACATAGCATCTGCACCCACAAAGTAATTTTAAAACTGTTTGTAATTTCATAAGGCATATGAATCAGCAGATTTATACAATAAATTAAAAAATAGGCTCTGTAAAACAATGTGATAATGGTAATGCAAAATAACAGGGAAAATGCACCTATATTGAGGTATCAGAAAAGATATCTGTATTCTCTTTCCTGGTATACCTACATGATTAACATCACCATTTTATCCCTCTGCAATTCCCATTACACATTCTAAGATAACTTACCCAAAAACTGAAGCTTGGCAGAAAGGTTGTAAGCAAATCCTTGTGGAATGAAGGAATAATCAGCCTCGTCCTCTGGTGTTACATCCTCAATAGTTAGCTTATGGATTCTGGAAACATGAACAAATATATTCCACTGCCTTACCTTACTCCCCCAGGAGAAACAGGGCTATCTCAAGAGACAAGGTACAGGCTGTAGGATATTACCAGAAATGATTATTTCTTCTTCCCTTGCCATGACACAAGTCAACAACCACCAGGGCTGTAGACTGCTCTGCTTTCAGTATTAAAGAAAATCCATATCAGCACACTGTCTATGAACTTTTTTTTTGTCAAGGTAGATTGTTTTAAGAGAGGAAGCAGTTTCCTTGCTCTAGTCCAGCCCTTTAGCATTACAAGGGCAGTTGTAACGCTGCTGACTGGTTTCATTAAACCAGATTGTGACAACAGTAACTGACTAAACAAACTACAAAGTGATGCTCCATCCCTGTATTATTCTAAATTCAAAACAGAATACAGAAAAGAGTATCAAGAAGGACTTCATCCAGCATTTAATGCTGAATCTTCTTAGTGTGCATTTTCCTTAGTAGCTAGACTGCTAGGAAACTTGAGCACAGAATTACACAACTGTATATGTTAATGTAAACACTAATTTTTTAATAGAGTTTACTCACAGGTACTATCTAAACACTACTGTTAGTTTTAAAGTTATCAACAATGTGTTTTCTAGATTATTTGAATACCAAAACACCATGCAATCCTAACTAAGATTTACTTTTGCTGATATACCACTGAAGCCATACGTATTAAATGCACCAACTTGGAAAGACTGCACTCATACCAAAGCAAGTCTGTGTCTAAGTGTTGGTTGCATATGAAAAGCTTTTAAACTTTTTACCCTTTTTTTTTTTGAGCCAGGACAGTCTTGCTTTATACTCCTATCCCCTGAGATAACAATTTTTATTGATTTCAATGAAATACCCAAGCCTGTACCAGCTTTCTGAAACAAGACTAACCTGCCGATGTGGGAGATCTTTATCCTTTCGTCTGGGACCACCTCCTTTCCGTTTTTCAACCAGATTCCTTTCACGTTTTCATCAGAAACTTCACACTTGAAGACTGCCTGGTCACGTGCCTTCACTGTCAGGTCTGCAATGCTCTGATAAACTTCCAGCTTTTTCTCTGATGTTGAGAGAATAATCGATACATACATCAAAAATCAGATTAGCTCTGTAAGTGGATGGTGTGGCTTTACTGAGTAGAAAAGGCAAGGTCTGAGCAAGCTGTCTGTGGAAGGAGGAAATACGAAGAGAAATACAGAGCATGCAGGGCTTTAACAGGACTGGTAGCTAAGCACCTGTTGTTATCAGAGTATGTGTTATATCCGGCACACACGTCTGAGTTCTCCTCAAGGCCTTTATTATCAAACACTATTGCATCTTCTTTTTCCCCATCAGGAGGATTATGCTACTACTGTGCACTATCTTGAGAAAGTTACCTTCAGCCTGCTCTCATTTTTCAGCTTCTCTGGTTCTGGGAGATTCCCTGTGCCTACCTTGCACAATCAGTTCGGCAACTGATACCCCACCGTTGGTCTTCACAGTGTAGTGTCCACCATCCTCCTTGGTTGTCTCATTAATAATGAGATACTGTTTTTTCCCATCTTTCTTGAATCGGTATTTAAATGTTTCTTCTCGTGTTAGTTCAATTCCATCCTTTTCCCTGAAATACCAAATACTGCTGAGTCATTTTTGTTACGGTTGAAAGAGGAGAGTCAGGGTCAGCTCAATATTACTAGGGATTGAAAGACAAAAGGTGAATCCAATTTTTGTAGTTTTTCAAGTTAGCAAAAAAGGGATTGTTGCACAAATGTCAGTGGAACCAGAATGCCTCTATCTTGACTATTAATTTTTCCCTGTGTACTTTACTTCTGGTTCAAGACAATTCACCACAAGTAATTACTTGATTTTTTTGTATTTATATGCTATAGATAAACATGAACATATGTTAAATACTATAGAAGATATAGAGACGAAAACACACTTCACCATTGGGAATTTACTGTCTTAAAAACTGCCATAAAGTAAATGGGACTTAAAAGTCTTAATTTTCCTGATGTGAAATATAATTGTTATAAATCCAGTTTGTTGGCATCAGCAAAAGAAGAAAATTTGAAGATGGATTCAAAATGAATGTGTATTTTGAATTTGTAGCTCTTTCCATCCAAGGATGCCACAGTATATTTAAGACTACTAAATTAAGCTTCACCACCCAGCCTAGGAGGAAATTTGATTATTGTAATTTCCAGTCGTCATGATGGGAAATGCGCAGAGAGGATTCACGCTGTTTAATCAAGGTCACACAAAAATACGTAAAGTGTTTTAAGGGTTTCCTGTTCCTAATCCTAAATAACACAAACAGGCTCCAAGAAAATAACTTGTAATTTCATCAATTTAGTAATTTTGTAGCATTACATTTTTCATTATTACTAGAATGTATTTGTATTTTGTTACTTGAATACTGCTGCAGTTTGTAAATGGAAAAGGTTTTCTCTTTGATAGTTAGTCACATGGAAAAACAAATAGAAAATACGTGTGATTTTAATAGAGTAAAAATATTCTTTCTACTTTTTTGTCATTTCCCTTATTTGTGACATATTTGTGACCAGTGACTCAGTGACTTTTCAGCTTAACAAGTGAGCTTACAGAATAGCAAATTGAAATGCTACTTGGGACTCATTAAAATACTATAGCTCTAATTTCTAAGTAGATGTGTGCAAGAAAACCTTTTACCTCTGTTAGAGTCTGCTAAAGTAAATCACAAAATCAAAACTTTAAGCAGAGACAAGAATCCTACAACTTGTGACTTAGATGTTCCTGATGCAACTGCATTTCAGAATACCTGCAGGTCATTCCCTCATAACTGTTTATTACAGCAGAGCTTTCTGGAACTTAGAGCTGGTTTAGTGAAGGGCTGGCCTCCCTTCCAGGTCACAGAACAGCACTAGCGAGGGAGGAAACAAAGGATGCCTTTAACGACCACTTGAAACACAACACTTAGTATTATTGTCAAGATAATGTTTCCTTTTCTCTCCTCTTCATTCCTCTTCAGACAAGAGTCTGAGGCAACACATAAGATGATCTCCTAAGGCTGATGTTCTGATTCATGCAAATCAGTTCTGAAACAAGTGCTACAATACAATATATAAACCTTTGCTGAATTGCTGAGAATGGACTGTAATCCCAAAGTTCAGCATGCTGCTGTCACCAAATGCAAAGCCAAGCACATACACTGTGGCTAGACTTTAGGAGCTGAACTTTCAAGTTTATTTTTCTGTGATCTATTTTGACATGGCTCATGAAAAATATCTAAATGTTCTATTCNTGTAATGATTAGTGTCTTAAATGCCTAGGAAGGGAATGCTATCTTTAATTTGTATTTGTTTTACTGACTAGCACATTGCTGATCCTGTGGATGAGTGTTTGCTGAGGGATGTAGTGACAAATACAGACTGTAAACCTCAAAAAAGAACTCCCAGATATCATTTGTCTTAAAATAATACACTGCTGCTGTGAAAAACAGAGAACCTCTTTAAGGTAATATTACAGGCCTTCCTTTGGCAACTGTAACTATGAAATAGAAGAATCTGTTGATATTAAAACATAAGTGAAGACTTATACAGAATCATAGAGGTGTTGGTTTACAGAACACCACAGGTCACTGGTCTGGCCTCACACTTGAAGCAGAACTAGTCCAGTAATAGGTAGGTGAGCTGTGGTTTAGTCTTTCCAAGTCCTGAACATCTAGAAGATAAAATATCTGTTCTCAACTTTACCACTCAATGTCTCTTTGTCTGGAAATGCTTTCCTATTTCCTGTTTGGATTCTAAGAATTAATTGGTTAATGTCTTCTGAGATATCACTGATGTAGGTGCTATGTGATAATTGGGACACACAGATGTATTGCTATAAATATCCATCACCATGGTTTGTTTTGATTTGGAGCTGATAAGATGGTACATCCAGCATTCAGAGATGTAAAAATTAGATCAAAATTATATATTTTATTACATTTTTTTCTTCAAGAATTATCTCATTTGCAAGACCATCTAAAGTTTAGAAAAATCCTGTTCCCTAGAACTGCAGGAGTTGTAATATTGTGAAACCTTTCTTGGTGATCAAGAGAACATTCTTTTCTGATTGCTCCAAAGAGACCCACATAATGAATTCTCCAAGCCCTAGTCTGATGGGCATGCCTGACCCTTATTTTTGTCTTGTGCAAGTCACATAATTGCCTTTGTTAATGTACTTGTGGTTTTTTATCCCGGGTTTAGAGTGTAAGAGCTATAACAGGTGCTCTGAGTTAGTGCCTGTTATTTGGCTTAAACTGTTGAACATTTCCCTAATGAGCCATAAAACTGGAACTCTTTTCTCCACAATGTGTTTCAAGTTTTCCCTGGACGTTTCCCTCTGCTGTCCAAAATGTTCCCTTTTGTTGCCTAAGAGCATTNATTGCAATGATTTGATGAGTTTCTCTGACCACTTGCTGCATTTCAGACTGAGACAGCTGCTGGTTTGCCCTTGTCACATCAAATGCCCATCCCACAGATAACAGCTCTGCAAGATGTATGGGAGTTGTTCAAAGGCACAGGATCAAAGTGTGGCAGCTGCACTGTGTTCTGAGAGGAACAGATCTGGTTGTCCCCATCTCTTGTGACCAGGCATTTGCAAGCAGTTCCTGAACAATAGAATCCATGTCCCTGTGCTTGTGGCTTTAATAGTGTAATGCACACCCTGTACTAGCTCTTGGAGTCCATTTAAATTCTCAGTTCCTTCCTTTGGGACAGCAGATCGTTAGTTGGCACTTTCCAGGAATGTCATGGGCATTGTGGGAATGCTTGATAACCATGTGCCTGAAGCTGTTAACAAGCACAAGGGAATTTCATCTGGAAGAGAAATGAAGTGAGAATAGTGTGCGTGAGACACGGTATATGAGCCCTGCTTGTCATGTCTGCCCAAGCAGCATGAACCTTCCAGCTTCTGCTCAGCTGGAATGCCCAAGAAAACAGGCGCTATGGTCTAAATGTTTGTCATCTTACTCTGTCTCGCTGCATAAGCATAGCGACCAGCTTTGCAGGATTGCCACAGCAGTTGTGTTCCCTCTGTGTCACAGGAGACATTAACTTTTTGCCTAAGAAAAAATACTTTAGAAACTCAGATACCTCACTGCAATTGAGAGGACTAGAAAATTTCAGGAAGTGCAGCAAGCTCATCACAATATGGATCTGATTAGTCTGGGCAATACTTAGTACTGAAGTGTAACTGAGCAAGAAATTCTAAAGACACTATAAAATACCTGTACTTAATCTGTTTTTTTGTCATATTTTTGCCTCTCAGTTCCTCCTCAATGTTTGACATACAGGAGGAGGAGCAATCTTTTCCTGAAAACAATTACACAGTATGCCTCCTCCCTTTTAATTCCCCACCTCCTGCTATGTTCCATGGAAGAAGATGGTTTCATCTTGGTTGGATTTTGTTTGGTTTTTTCTTTTATTCCCTTACCATTTCACAGTAGCTCCTTCCTCAGACACTTCACACTCAAACTCCACTCTCTCTCCAACCATCACCATCTGGTCCTCCAGTGGGTGAGTGATCAGGATTGGAGGTTCTGGAAATAAAGAAAATTTTATTAAAAGAGTTTTCTGAAAGTGTGGAGACCAGAGGTAGATTTCACTACTCTCTACTCCACAGGAAGAATCCCTGAACAAATGAATGGTGATGATCTCTGTGTTAGAACTTAAAATTTTTGGTCACCTTATCATAATTTTCAAATTAAATTTTTCATGAGTTGGAATAAAAAAATAGGATTAAACAGCTTTCATACATATTCTGAATTTCTAAACAGAAGGCATTACTTTTCTGTATAATTTGATCTGCATGCAGAGCTTGGGGCACATGTTTATCTTGAGTGGAATCAAATTTTTAAATTAAGTTTTTAGCCCTATTGTTGAGACGTAAATAACATTCCAAATGAGAATTAATGGTAACTATCACTGTGCTTCTTTCCTGGTTGCTGTTATAGGAAAAATTTTCCTCAATTTAACCGTAAGAAAAAAATATATTTCAATAGATCTCAGAATTTGTTAATATATTTGAGAATTTCCTTTCCTGCAAGATAAATCTGAGAGTAGAGAAGATGACAGTAATTCACTGCTAAATGTTAGGGTAGATCTCTTTCCTTTTGTTACCATTGCTCACCTTTTACAAATAATTCTGTGAAGCTCTTCTCATCCCCTACCACACATTCATATGCTGCATCATCAGCCAGAGAGCAGTGGTTTATGGTCAGTATTCTCTTATTCCCAATAGCCTCAAAAATATATCTGAAAAGAGAATCTAAATGCAATTATCAGGGAAAAACCCTTCTGGACCCAGTCACTGTCTTCTCCTGCCTGGAAGAGAAAAAGATCCCTACTCTTTTTCTGACATCAGTGACAAAATTTATAAGGACTCAAGCCCAATAGCCCTGTCCCAGTGCAGTGGATAACAGCAGTGTTTGAAATGTTAGCATAGGAAATTATGGGGAATCTTCCTTTGAGTTAAGATGTACAAACTCCCATGAATGTTGTTGGATGCTGTTCTAAGATCTAGCATGACTACCTTTAAAAATGGCTTTAGTACAGAATCATGGAAATTGGTTTTACAAACAAGTTACACTGAAGTATATCCCAGATCAGGAGAAAGTAGAGTTGAACTCTGAATATATAGATAAAGAGCAGAATAAAATCTCAGGACTTACTTGCTAAGTAGGTAGATGGAAGCATCCAGTCCCACATGTAGATATATATAGGAGAGGGAAGAAGAAAAGAAAAAATTATGGCAGCAGCAAATAAACCCTGAGCCATAGCACTATGTAGATTCTTTCAGCTCCTATTTCTCCCTATTTTTTCCTTTCTTTCTAAGAAAAGCTAGTTTTTTTCACTTTGTCCAAGCTGTAGCTCATTCCTTTTTAGATTTCTCATGTTTCTAGTTTACCTGCCGCTCACTTGGATTTCCTGTCCATTCTTCAGCCATTTCACATCAGCATCTGCATTGGCAACTTCAACCACTAATTTAATCTTTTGCCCCTTGTCTACTTGGTAAGCCGGATCCAGTTTCTTGAGGAATGCTATGATGAAGAATGATGAAAAAAATATTTTTAATTTCTATATTTGGTTTTTTTCATTATCAGTCATGAAACAAATCTTTATTCCCTTTCATTTTGTTTGCTGTCATCTTAACCCTTCCACACTTTCTGCATCCTTGTTTGAATTTTTACCACTTCTCTCTGTTCTTCATCCTGTGCTGTTTTCTATTTTTCCTTAACATAGGATGACAAGCATGGGTTACAAACCAAAATAAGCAAAGTAGAATATTTTACATAAGATGTGAATATGTACTTCAACACATCCTAAATAGAGTTACACCTGCCTAGGTAGGAAAATCATACTTGGTCTTCTCAGTACTGATGAATGGCAGTTTGCTTTCTCTGTTTCAGATTTCTAAAAAAAGTCAGTTACAGTTAAGCAATTAATACTTCACAGGACTAGAAAAGGCTCAAGAATTCCAAATGTCTAATACATATGAAAATTAAATTATTTAAATATATTACTGTTTTGTGACATACTGACTAGTTGGGGTGGGGGGCCAAGTAGGGGATGTTTGTTTTATGTTCAGGGAAATATAAGGGGCCAAGCTTGTAGAACTGGTAAAGTGAGCATGTTCAGTGTACCCAGAATTTCAGAGCAAGGTATCTCAGGGTACTGGGCATANGTATTCTGTAGGCGGAGCTTTCCTCAGGATATCCCAGACATCAACATCAGATTGTGATTCAGATTTCCCTTCACCTCTGCAGAAAGGGATTAGAGTCTCTGAGTGCTACTATTAAGGGAATTTAAAGAAAGCAATAGGGTTGGCAGCTACTTATTGCCTTGANCTTACAAAAATAATTAACAGTCTAACTTTTTACAATATTATTATGTAAAATAATGAAATAAAACTGGCAACCAGTTTTAATTTTATTTTTATATATATAGTGATTATAACTGAATTCTGTCCTGAAGGGTTTATTTCTAACAACCAAAACTAGTAAATTTTAACTTCCTTTAATGATGGGTAATGGAAACA
>VZTR01021642.1:335267-348064 GCA_013400775.1 Chaetops frenatus | reverse complement strand
TGAGTGTCCACTATTTTACAGTCAGTCTGGTCAGCTGCCTACAGATGGGCTTAACTGTAGACAAATTCTGCTAGACTTGTTTAATTCTTTGTAATAAATGTTAAAAAAAGTCTCATATAAAAACAAGACTTATAGAGAAAATACTGAGTTGCCACAGATAGTTTGTGCCCTACAGAGAAGTAGATGTCAGAATATTCTTGGTCTAGTAACATTGCAAATACATAAAAACTAAACCAGAAACTTATTTATTATTATATGAAGGAAAAAGAGAGCACATACTAATAATGTCTAAAATAAAAAAAAAAAATCCAACCAATTTTGTGACTCTTACTAATAGAAGGGAAGATTATTCCATTAAGAGATACATCGGTTCAGAAAGTATTAGAGATGGGGGCAGGATGGGCTTTTCAACTCCAGTCTTTAATACCTAAGACTATGTGTACCTGAGTTTTCACATGGACCCTCACAATGTCATTGTCTTCATTCTATTAATATAGGTATAGACCATGAAAACAGATACAATCAAAATGCTTGCAGGAATGTTATCAGTCGTGTNNNNGCTCACACCAAACTCCACTCTCCTTGTTTACCAAATGTTTGTCCTAAGGTGCATGTAGCTCCTCAAGCCAGGCAAAATCAAGACCAACATCAAACATCTTTTACATCTCAATTGGTCTGTATCTGGAGTGCTCTTTACAGGCCTGGAAGAAAGGTGCTGAAGTTCTTCTTACAATTAGACATATTATTGATTGCCTAGTTGAAGATAAGCATGATTATTACTCTAGTACAAAGTCTAAATTCTCCTAGGTGATTTCCAGGAGTGGTATAGTATTTTAATAGAAGAAATATTTTCTTAGTAGACATCTGTATCTTTGTGTTTGTACAACAGCTTTGTTTTTAGATAGTTTTATCTGGGAAAGTAACGAATTCCACCTGGATGTGTAACCTGACCTACCCAGGTTTCTGCTGTGCATACTCACGTGCGGCGGAAGGCAGCTCGAATATCCAAGTCTCCACTTACAGGTGCTTCTGATGTGACAGAAAGAAACGAAGAAAAATGGGAGAGCAAGTCAGCATAATGAAAAAAATACGCTGCTATTTCGGAAGTTTTCATTTGAAGATATTTTTAGCAATAAATTCTTATATTGTAGATCGTGATTGATTGCATGTTGAAAGATTAACACATCATCTTTATACATGTAGCCTTCACTAATTAGCTTTCAACATCAAGTGTTATTTTGTATAACTTATTTCTGCCTCATGTTTCATAACAACCTGATGGACTGTCTTATCTCTTTCTTGTCAATTCTCCTGCTGCAAAATTTTAATTTCAATAGTGTCTTCACAGAGGATTTAAACCCTAATGAGAATACAACTGGACATCAACTGAATACTATTACTGATAACAAATTATAATCTATCCTCTAACAGCAAAGGTAAATTCCTGGAACTATGCAGAGTGGTAGAGAAACTTAATCGAGGATGTTGTATAGAGAGAACTTTATTATGCTGTTGGTGTAAATTGGTGTACTGCTGCTACTGGGAGACAAATTGTTCCCAGTTGCTGCTCCTAAGTCTTCTGTGTCCTGCAGCCTGCTAGTGAAACTTCAAAAATTAACATTGCTAATCAAGTAACATAATGAACTTTTGTCTTTACATTAGGTTCACTGGTAGTTGGACACAAGTTAGTATTGCAGCCCCTTCAACAGAATTGCAGAAACAGGAAATGATCCAAATATTCAGCTCTTTCACCTGATCCATGCTTGTACTGTTTCACTTAAACTCTTCCACACTCAGGGCAAATTGATGTTAAAATGTACTTCCTTTTCAATTTTTATAAACTTTTCAGTATAGCACTAGTGAGGGTGGCACCATGCATTAGGTAAATCGAGTCATCTGATCTTAAAACTGTTTTATCTCACAAGGTACTTCTGTATGAGTTGAATTGATCAGAAAGGAAGGAAGGGAAAAGGAAAAGGAATTGGCAGTAGCATCACATATCTAAACCTTTTTTTTTCAAATATCCATTTTTAGTACTGAACTTTTGCCAAAATAAGAATGAACTTATCTTCTATTCTAGTGGAATTAAACATCATGAAAGAATGAATACCAGAATAAAGCCAGAGAAAAGGTGGGCAGTTCTTTCTGTGTGCTTTCTTTAAGAGCATCACAGTTCTGACTGATGACCAACTGGTACTTATAATGATCTGTATCTCTGTCAATCCATCCCATTCTCATCTGTGGGCCTGTCTAGGTGTACCTCTAGATCTTCATGTCTATACTTCAGGTCTACACCTGTCCAGTAACCATTATGTGCCAGAAAGAATTGTTGGTGGACAGGAAAAAAAATGTAGGGGGCAGGAAGATTTAAAAAAAAAAAAAATAGATGGCAGTAATTCACCTTACCATTGACTGTCAGGTTGAAATTAGAGCTATCAAACTTGTCTTTGGTAGACACCTCACATCTGTACCCTCCTGCAAAAGTCATATTTGCTTCTATGATTTCCATTTCAAAGGTGTACACCTAGAACAGACACCAATGATACAAAAATTCAGTTAGAAAAGTAAATGGTGAAACAAAGGGAGGGGGAACCCATGGAGAGAAATGGACTAGGGATGAATTCTGTATCCTTTTAGAACTAAGAACCTCCTGAGTGTCCAACTCATTGCTGTAACAAAAAATTAGCTATAATCCCCAATTCAGTAGGAACAGCTGAAGAGTGCTGACAGTGCAGGTATTCGAGAGGATACAATGTTATATAAGCAAACGATGCCAGTACGGACACTAATGTACATACAATAATTGCATGTGCCTTGGAAACAGGAGTGAAGCTCTCACTAAGCAGTTTTAGCCTCTCCCCAGCACCTATGCAGCACATGGCAAAATTCAGCGACAGGAGTGGCTAATGTGAGCAGGTCTGCCCAGCTCCATCCAGGAGAGGGTGGTAGTGGTTCATACACCGCAGGGGATGCGGAGTCCTGGTACAGACTCTGGTGTTCCTGCTCGTGTATCTTTGGACAAATCTGTGGTAAAAAAATCGGTCTTACTCAGCTACTTAAAGCAGTCCAGGCAACCCAAGAGAGCAGTAAATTCCAACACTAATAGCAGAATGATAGATCTATTAAGAGCGAGATAGACCATGCTTAAATAGCTATCTGATTTATTGTTTTCTCTTAAATATACCAAGTATCTGTTTCTTGAGAGGAAGATGAAGGGAATCCTGCGGTAGAAAGTACAAAACTACTCCCTCAGTCCTCCAGATACGTTCTCATTTCACCACAGATAAAGCATGCAAGAGCCCATATGTCTGTGTGCTCAAAATGCAGACTTCTATGCATAAGTATAGCCTTGTGTGTGGCTTTGGGAACCTTAACATTAAAACATCCCTATTTTAAATTATATTTTCCTCAGATTAAAGATTAGTACCTAGAAGACTGAGAACCTTATTCTCTCAACTGTACCTTGGTATTTCGATCATAATTGTCATGTAGCTGGAGATGTTTCCCCACTTTGGTTCCCAGGTCCATCCACTTTCCTTTGAACCATTTCACTGATGGCTTCTTCAGCAGGCTCTCACCTGCCACTTTGGCAGTGAATGTGATGCTTCCACCTTGTAGGAGAAGCAGGTTAAAATAAGATTATGAATGTTTATCTGTTATATCACTGCTGTCACCCTGTCCTTGGAGAGCTAATAGTCAAGCAACAGGTACAGTTTACAAACTTTACTTGACTAACATTTTGCACTCACCAACAGTAACTTCTCCATCCTGTGGTCGTGTCACAAAGAGCCCAATGGGGTCCAGAGGTTCCTCTGGTAGTTTCTCAGCAGATGAAACTGAAATAAACATCATAATTGCTATTTAGAAGTTTTTGCATCAAACAATAAAGTGAATTAGTTAATGAATTTTAAAATATCTCAATAGATCATTCTCCCTCTGAGACTCCTTAGTCTTTATGATCTGCTTTCATCTACTGTCTCCATCTCATTTACTCTAAGGAGCCCCTGTGTATGTTCTTGCCTTCTGCTAATAAACCAGACTAGATGACAATGTTAGTTCTCTATTACCTTCTGTGTTTTGGCTGCTTTCTGCTTGTGGAGCAGGTGACTCTGAGGCAGCTGGGGCTGGAACAGCTTCTGCAGGAGTGACTGTCTCACTCTTTTCTGGAAATGAATGTAAGCCAAGATCAGAGAAAGTCGTATTTCCTCTTTCTTTATGAAGAAATTTTGTAAAAGAACAGCCTTTAATATATGTTAGGAAATGCAGAGAAATCAGTTGTTGTTTGCTAGAGCTGAGTGGATGTACTGGAAGCAGAAGGGACCTACTGAAGCTGGATGATGAGGCTTTTTCTTTTACTGAGCTCAGAGAGAACTGATGTTTGATTTTTTAAATTCTATAGTCTTGGTGTGTAGAAACTTGTCAGTGGATGAATAATGCTATTATTTATTGCAAATTTCAGTGGTCTAAACAGAAAAGGTAATGAAAAATGATGTAATAATTATCTTTGTAAACACTTCACTTATTAATGAGATTTTGTTTAATGATGCTCTTGGAATGTAATTTTACAAAGGCTATTGCTGTGTGGAGCTGGAAAAAAGCTCTATACACTGTTAGTAGACAATATGGATAAAGCATTTTAAAAATCCCTCTGTAGTTTCTTCCACTGGCTTATGGAAGTTTATATACTCTCAATTAAACCATGACCTCAGAGACAAATTCAGGCAAATGCATTTGGCACAATAGAGAAGACAGAATTGTCTGAAAACGGAGTAGGAGTGAGCAACTGGAGCAGATGGAGGGAGGTAGAATTTCTTGAAATAGATCAGTTGCAGCAAGATATTTTTTTCCCTGTAGGTAGTGGAGCCACTTCCAGATAATAATGGGCATTACAGTTACCCTGTGACATTACATACTCTACTCCACTGTGCTCCATAGCATTGCTTGCAGGTTAGCTGCCTACATGGAACTAAGCTGAAAGACAATGAGAAAGATGTAATGAGCACAAGACAGACCAGTTTGCTTTCAGGATGAGAGAGCCAGCAGGACCATATTCCTACACGTTTTGACAGCTGCCAGATTGTCCTAATCTATACCAAGATTTCCCCTTACTCATAATATGTCATGCCCTGTCTTTGCATATGGAACAGGACATCTTGAATCATGTTAAACATTCCATCAGTTTCTTTTCTGCTGACCAGAAGGTCTCACAAAGTCTCATTGTGTTGCTAGAAAAAAACAGGGATAGCAAAGAAAAGGAAGTGATATAAACAAACTTTTGAGTTTGAGGTTTTTCACCAAATTAAAAAGCAAAAAGTCAAATACCAGAAGTGGTAAATGGATACAATTTTGGAGTGGAAAAAGGGATCTGGAAGATCAAAATGTTTCAAAAAATGAGTAATTTCATGTATCCTAAGCATCTTCAGGTATTTTTTCATGAGAAAATTCCAGGGAATTTGACTCTTTATATTTATTCCCAGGAAAAGCCTTGGAAAGCTTTTTGTCTTCCCATGTAATTGGTCTTTTAATGTGTATGAAGGTAGTAATAATGGGTGATACACAAATAATACAAAGGTAACTTTTTGTATTCAAGCTTGTCTTGAAATATGCAGTTTTGGTAGCAGGAGGTTTTGGGACAATTTTGGGGAATATATGAGCTTCTAGAAACATTACAGTATAACTTGCAAATGTTTTGTCAATTATAAAAATTTTGTATTTCAATTAAATAATTATAAGAAAATACCAGTCCTAAGAGCAGTCACCTTAGTTTAGGTCAGGGTGAGGGTTAGATTAGTTTTGTTTTGCTTTTGAGTAATTAAGTGTGAAAGCTTGATAGAATTCTAAAGATGTACATTGACTTTTCCCCTATGATCTCCTCTCTGTGGACTTCTGACACCTGGAAAGAGGTGTCGTAGCCACAGGAAATGTATTCCTCACATTAATATGAATAAGAAGCTTCAATTAATTGGGCAAAACAGATTTATTTCTGGTAGAGAAATTTTACAGTGTTAAAATAGGCTAATTTCCATGGGCCTTATTCATGAGGATTGCATGTGGGGCTGAAGATACTGATGAAACCAGAATAGCTTAGGAAATGCTGTACCTGGTTCCTTGACCTTGAGTTCAAATTTGACCTTGGAACTTCCAGCAATTACAGCATATGTCACATCATCTTCTTTTCCTACATTATTGATGGTCAGTGAATGCTTGTTTCCTTCTGCCTTGATGACATATTTTTCACTTTCAGTAATTTCTGTGCCAGCTCGCTGCCATTTCACCTTGATGCCAGATTTTTCTGTCTCTGCTTCAAACACAGCTGTGTTTCCGGCTGTCACCTCTGTTGTCTTTGGCTTCTTGGTAAACGCAGAAACTAAAAAAAGAGAGAGGGCTCACTAAAATCTGTTTTGCAATTGTGGCATATCTGGTGTAGTCAGCTGTTGTGGCTGCAGCAGCTGTCTCCTTTCTCTCCCATCTGCCCTTGCAAGATATAAATTACAACACTTTCCACAGAGAAGTTGTGGAATTGCCTTTGAGTTTATCAAGTTCTGTGTCTCACTGAGATGTCATATCTCCTCCACATTTTTCATGAAATAAAGTGGAATGGATAGCAAAATCACCTCACTTTCTGCCTTCCTTTTTCTTTTCCCCCATATTGAGCTCTGATTTTTCATAAGTGAATGTTTTGGTCTATGACAAGATGTCATGGTATACTTACATATCTAGCTGTCTACAGTAATTTGCCATGCACTTTTATTTAGAATTATTATTTTTTTCTTAACAGCTGCTTAATATGGTTGTTACAGAAGATCAGGATCTGTTCTTCAACAATGCTGCAGTTTGTGCAGTAACCTGTGCCCTAATACACCACAATGAGTTAGTGGTTCATCTTCAGTCCTGTTTTGACAGATCAAGGCTTTAGTGGAAAGGGATTCACATTTCTATTATGATCCTTGTAATTTCATTCCAACTAAAATGCTATCAATTGTTGTCTGTATTCAGAAGTTTACTTCAGCATTAAAAATTGAAGTACTTGCCTACATGACACTCTACAACAATTAGTTTTCTAATTACTTACAAGGTGGATTAAAATATTTCCTCAATGTGTCAAGAAACACTTAGGAAGCTTATAATGAGAATTACTGAAATTATTAATATATAGGGTGAACAAACATAAACCAGATGATGTTTTAGTTCATATGCAATCAAAGTAGCACAGAAGATAGAAAACTGTAAACAAGCAATGTATCATGATTTTGATCCACAAGTATCCTAATCTCTCTCAAGATTAGATTTTAGTAAAGTAACTGATTTTACTAATTTCTTTAAACTGATTTATTTATTTATTTATATTTTTTAATCTTTAATTTGAACCAAGTTTTTAATTTCATGCTCATGTATTTGTCTTAATGAAACTTGTTATTGTTTGCTAATTGTCAAGAGCTATGTTCATGTGTAAAAATACCAGCTATTAGCATTCTGATTCACACACTGCATGGTTTTTGTACATCATTCTACCATCTTTCTATTGACTCACCCCTACGTAACCACATTTTTATAAAATACTAGTAATTTCATCACATCTAATTTTATCAGTCACCTCTGTGGCAAATTTTCTATGGCTCTCCTACTCTGGAAGCTACAAGAACTCTTCCAAACAGCACGACAATGGTTATAATTAGCTTTGAACTTTTAATTCTGCTTTATAGAAATGAAAGGAACATGGCATGAAAATATTTTAAAAGAAAAAGTTTATATTCATGTTCAAGCAGGTGCTTTAGTTCATGTAAATGGTATATTATTAATACTACCATCTACTCTTTTTACAAAATGTCTATTCCTGCAGCATGTCTTCAGACTGCATAATTTAGTTGACCTCAGTGGAGTTACGTCTGCAAAGATTTCATCTGAAGGCCTTTGGTCTTTAATCATAATTCAGTTCATGCTTCTTGCATTGTTTTGCAAAGGATTCAGACCTTCTTAAGCATGAGTTAAAATACGAACTACAAACGCTTTTAGAATTTAGTAAATATTTAATTTTGCTTTTCTTCATTATATAAAGACCTAAATTACATTTTTTTCAATTTCTTCCTCCTTCTCCTCGCCCCCTCCCCCATATTATATTTCTGATGAAAACACAGTTTTAGTTTTCAATGAGCCTAGGAAAACTTTGACTGACCAGTTTTATTCTGCATGCTTTCCTTCCCTGTTAAAAGTGTGGGAAATTTCCTCTGGGAGTGGAATGTTCCTGCATGCTTGCAATTGAGGTTTTTTCTAGTCTAGTACAATGTAAAAAATATAAAAATAACAAATATAGTGCTTTGTAGAATATCAGGCTGTATACTATAGTGCTCTACAGTGTGCTGCCTGTTACCAGTTGCACACCTTTTGATACCGTATTGCACTTCCATCAGTAACACAGCAGGGTGTACATTGATGCCGTGTATCCTGAACAACTGCAGGAGAGTCATTGTGCACAGCAGGCTGGACATGCAGCATTCAAAAGTCATGTAAAGGTGGCCAGGCTACTGCACAGTGGGCAGGCAGCTCAGTTGTGGGACCCACTCCACTGCTGACTGGCTGGCTCCTTTCCCTGTGATTCTACAGACAAAGCAGCAAAAGAGGTGTGTTTTTGGTCTCTGAGTGCTATTATCATCACTCTTCTGTTTAAGTACCAAGAATCTATAAATATATTAATTACCTAACAGCAAAGTGATTTCTAAAGGTTCCAGCCTACAATGTCAGGGTTTCATGACATGCATACTTGGAAGTAACTCTGTGGTCTGTTGCATGCCCTGTGAAGTGATTAGGTTTCTTACATTTGCTTTGTAGATGACTCAACAAGAACAAAATTGTTGACGAGAACACAGTGAGAAATAATCACCACTACATAACATTTTTGGCTTTAGGAAATCTAAGCACATATGGAGAAGTTTGTAAGACTCCTCACATTCCTTCCCCTCCCCCTCTTCCTGCCAAAAGACTCACTTTAGTTCCAACTTAAAATGCTTGTGAATATTTATGGTAAAGTACAAAATTGGGAAAACCCAAAATCTCCCATGAGAACAAAGGCCTGCAAGAACAATTGTTGTGTACCCAGTTTTTCACAGGTAAAGGAGACTCGGGTTTTAATTGAGTCTTTTTCCTGCACTTCAGATTCNGCAGTGTCCAGAGTGGCTTCTCTCTATCCAGCTGTATTCCCTTTCATCTTTCACTGCTCTATTTGCAAAGGAAAACTAAAGATGTAGGGCTGGAGATTTTACAGTAAATTACTTTGCTGCAGAAGAGAGATTGCTGAACAAGCATGTAAAGAGAATACCATTTTTCTTCTTGGGAAAAAAGCAGGCTGCTTAACAGAATATAACAATTATTCCCCACCCCTTCATTGTGACTGCTACTTTAAGTAATGTGTAAATCCAAGTTGACCAGAAGTTTTCTTTTTCTCATGCAATTATACCAATCTAATTCAGGTATTTCCTTATTAGGAACACTCTTAAACACCACCATTCAAAACTTCTGGTCTGTCCTGAGAACCACAATTTTGCCTGCTTTTCTCAGAAATACATTCCCCATCTGGCAATCCCTCTCCCTTCAATGTTTGGCTTCTGCCCAGATATACCTCTCTGAGTTCTGTGTGTCCATCCCATACTCTAAATGCTCTTGAATAAGACCACCACCATGAAGCTGTGGAAAACCCAACCAGTGTGACACCTCTTGTGTGATGTTGTGGAATGCCTCACGGCCCTTGTGCCTGTCAGGCACTGACAGATCTCAGACTCTGTCCTGTGTTTAGCCAGACCCCAGGTGCCCATGCAGTTAGGAGCTGTAGGGCTGGGGCACCTGATGACCAAGTAGCCCAAGTCCTCTGCTGCCCAGTGTGTTAACTCTCTGATATGTGCTAACCCAGCCTGCACCAGGGCAGACAAAAGTGATTTTTGTACCAGCACACCATGGCAGCTCTGGAGAGGGAGCAGAGACCCACCTGAATTACCAGTGCTGATGAAGACAGGAAGAATTGTAGGTGGGCTCTGTGTGTGTTTAGTGGGGATGGAATTGGTGTTGCTGTGGGGATTTAATGGAGGGAGAGAAGAGGAATGTGATGCTAATAAAAGAAAATGAGCCTAGGGCCACTGTGCTAACCCATTTTTCAACACTTCACCTCTCATAACCCAGGCTTTCCTAATCAATTCTAGCTTCCATAATGAAAACACACCCACATAATTTCTGAGTAATGTAAACCAGCAAATTTTACCCCAGGCAGAAGAGGAAACAGCTGTATGTGGTCTGCAGTTATCTTGCAGAAACTTTTCGGTGGTTAATGCTGCAGCTCCCAGAACTTTCATCTTCTAAAACTTTTGAAACACCTGAAGATGTACACATCAGCCATAGCACTATTTTTGTTACATGAGTTACAGCTTAATTGGTCAGTAATAAAAACCTCTCTTTGGAGGTCTGTGATCAGATTGGATTTTGACAATTTATTAGTAGGACTTTCAATCAGAAGGGTGAAGAAAAATAATACACATTTTCTCAGGGCCAAATTAAACTAGAATGAAATAATTTCAGTTCCAAAAGTAATTTTCTATACTAGTCACCTAAATAAAATAACAAAACCAGTATTCTGCCTTCATTCTCCTGTCATTTATTAAATCTTCATCCTAGCACCTTCATGCTTTCTCCTTTACTTTCTGATCTTCTTTGAAGCAATGTCCTTCTAGCATCCATCATCAAACAAATTTACTATTATGCTTCAAATCTTTTTCATACTCTCCCATGCAAAACTCAAGAAATGGCTAAACAACTACTAGGGTTGCTATCTATTGTACTAATAATTGTTTCCTTTACTCTCTTGTTGAACTATTTACTGGGCTTTTATTTTATGAGTGTTTTGAGGCAGAAACTTTTTCTGTTGTCTTTGCACAGCATTAAATTGCCAGTAGATAGCTGCTAAGTACTGTTGTATCTCTAATAAGAATAAAAATGAGTATTAGAATCTAGAAGAGCAATTCTTACTTCATTATTGTCAGAAAAAGTGGAAGTAAGGTGTATATTAAAATAATGTTCAAATCACGGGAACAATTTCATTTTCTAGCAACATTCCCTAAATAATCTGGCTTGCTAAGAATCACAAGCATTAGCTGAAAATGTATTCCTAAAGTAATGGAATTACAAAGTGTGTGTGAAGTATGTGAAATGAAAGTGAGGAAGAACTGTGGATTCTAGAAGAGGGATTTTAGATAGAGTGGTAGAGGAGAATGTGTGTTAGATGATATTTTCAAATGATATTTCAGCCTTTCTGAAATAAAACCTTTTAAAGGTTTAAATTCTTGAGGAGAATCTAATGTATCTGGTTAAATGCAGATGATAGAAACCACAGCAGAAATTTTTTGGTGAGTGAAATTAGACAAAATAATCACATGTTTCTCCCACAAAGCTGAGTTATCTTAGTGCACAGTCTCTGTACTTGGTGTTAAAATATGTATTGGTCAATATATTTAATTAATATTACAAGAGCAGTATTAGCTTTTGTAATTCTTTGATTTGTTAAGACTTCATGTTGAAAATTGATCTTTGCTTACGCTTGGCATCTAGTTCTGCTTCTATACCATTTGCTCTTCCATTGAGTTAAAAGCCAAACTAAGGATAAGCAGACCTCAGTAATGGAGCTTGTAAATTCCTTTCTGAGGAACTATATAAAGATGTTGCACATTCCTCGGTCAGGACCTAAGTGCCTTCTTGCAATTACAAGCTTAATCATTCCATGATCCAAAAGCTATTGAACGACTCAATCTTATCATTCCTTGCCTACTTGAGCAGCTGAGATTGCAAATTCCTGCAACATGAGCAACAGGCAAGGAATAGTTTCACTAATCTGTCACCTCTCTCTCTATGCATCCATCATACTTTCTGTGAAAAGGGGATAGTTAATGTTCAGCTTGGTTTGAATCTCAGCTTACAAAAGAGGAAACTGTATGAATTCAGGTTTTTTTCTGCATTCCTGTGGCACATAGATGTTTGTTGCAGTACTTTGTTGTGCTATATGCTTGCAAAAATAATGATCTCATATTCAAACTAAAATTCTGCAGTTTACTCTTCATTATGCAACATTGATGACTATGATGATGATTATTATTTTTATTATTAGGGAAGCCTCTGTGTGCCTACAAGTTATTTGTAAATTATTGATGAAATTTCCTAATCTGAACTGCAAAATCTAGACTCCTCTATCTATAAAATATGTGAGTAAAAGTTGACTGATTTTCAGAGAAGATGAGTAATATAAACTTCTCTTTTTCCAGCCATAATAATGCACACACTTCCCATTAAGTCCCATTTATCTACTAAATTTGGTGCTTAAAAAGTCAGCTATTTCCTCTTAATGTCATAAAATATTGTTAGGGAAGTGGTTGGGGTTTTTTTAACCTTTCTGAATTTTCAAAAAAAAAAAAAAAATTATCAAAATTTTCCAAACAGTGATCTTTGGAACAAAGATTAACTATGAAAAGTCTAAATCAAAGGGAGAAGAACATAACGTTTCTGCAGCAGAATCCTTCAAAAAGGGGTGCTTTTCAAAGTTTGATTGTTTGCTCTGACACTAAACTCTTACAGGTCTATGAATTCTGTTGCTCTTGTGGATGGTATAGATTTTCTGGAACGCCAGAACAGTTCTTTTGGCATTCTTGATATAAGCAGGGGAGTGCCTTATCCTGAAGCATTTTAGTTGGGCAGTTTAAAGCGAAAGACTGACTGTTGGAAAATCTACTTCAGCAGACCATTTTAAGTGTAATGGTTCATTCAATTTT